>SDVV010041890.1:0-10391 GCA_016164225.1 Gammarus roeselii | reverse complement strand
GTATATAAATATATATATATATATAAATATATATATATATGTATAGTGTCGACCGGGGAGACTCCCCGCGTTCGGGAACATGAGGTGACTGCCCTCACCCCCCTTTTGGGCACCCAGACGTCGGAAATGACACTGTTTGACTACAGGGCTTGAAAGAGCAGGTCTTTGTTAGTAAGTATCAGCTACTTATAGAAATTCGATACGCGCACAGAATATATCGAAAATCGCCAAAGTGAAGGTGTGTTTTTTAGGTCCCTGATAATTTTGGTTCGAAAAATCGACGTTGTGCAAACTTTGATGCTGTCAAGAGTTTCCATTGAATTAGAACCAAATTTGGTGGTGATACTCGGAATACAATGTAGTACGTTGCGTAGGAAGGATTTTGGAAAGAAATGTAAACTTTTGTAGATATATACAAATTTACAACTGCGGGGAGTCGCCCAAGGTGAAAAAACGATCGGGGGTGACTGCCCGCACTTATTTTGTTATTAAATATCTTCGTTTTTCTTCAATGAAAAGTAGTTAAATGCATTTTTTTGCACATATAATGACATCTGGGAGAAAATGACCCCCAATAATGACACCACAGCTAATTTCAAAATGCGTAACTAATTTTATAATGACCCGATGTTTGTAACACATAGTGACAAGTCTAGGCCTAAGTGGTGACTTATCTCTAATCTCCAGGAATGATATTTTTTATCACATTTCCATATCAAGATAACAATATCTTACCTAGCATGACTTGTATTCACGGTAATGCAATAAGTTTGCTATAGAAATGACGAAATACATTTTTTACATGTTATATTGTATAACTAAAAATATAGTTTTTCCGTAATATTTGCTCATTTACTGATACTTTAGGGTCATAATTAGTTTAGGATGTGGAGAAATGACTTCCAGGAAAGTTAGATTGCAATTACTGAAGAAAAATTTCGTTTCCCGCGGCAAAATCAGGAAAAAGATCCTTCGACAGTCAGGTATGACACAGCAAAAGACGAGCATCAAAAACACCTGTCACAGACGTAATATTTAACTTAACATTTTATTTTTAGCAACTGACATATACTAATGTAGGCATGCTCTTTCGATTGTTACTCTCAAACTTTTCATTTGCGTTTCAATTATTGATAAATGGGGGGTGCGGGAAGTCACCCCCGATTGGGGGCCATAGCTTGCTACACGGTTTTTCGTAAATAACTTTTATTTGGTTGATGATACTGTAGCCGGATGCATAGCATGCCGTCTCCTTTTAATGATGTACAACAAATGCAGACTGTGTTTGTTTACGTGCAGTGGACGACCAAAATACCACTATGTCAATGACTTGCATTATTTTCACTTTCATTACTCGTTATAGATACTATTATTATCAGTTATAAATAGTTCTTGCAAATGTTGGTCAACCTCCTTACATGTCGGCTGCGAAGAAACTGATTGCTAATCTGGTTGCTGCCCAGCTGACCCTCTGATAGTTGCCTCGATAACCGCTAGGCGGGCCCGTGTCGTGGGGGGCGACCGTGATGTATGTTATATAAGTCGGTGTAGCGCGGCGGGAGAGAGCTGTAGTCGTCGTCAAGTTGTAGAGTGAGTAGTGTTGTGAACGGATGCACCCGCTGTTCCGTACGAGCTCATGGTATACGATTTAGTTGATGGTTGTGAGGAATTTTCTAGACTAGTACCTTTACGTTGTTCAGTATTCCTGATATTGCCATACCAGAATTCATATGTTATTGATTGTCTTAGGACCCACCTATTGATTATTACCAATAAGTTACGACGTCAACAGTGGTGACCCGGGTACTGTCCTGAGAGTGTCAGCTGACTCATCCATAGCAAGCCAAGTAAACATGGAGAGTTGTAGGGAATCAACATTGTTTTTTCGGGTGCCGTAATATGTCGGACCTATTTTGTCCGTGCTTCCCAGGATTACCCTTTTATCATACACCTTCTTATCCATCACTGAGTGTTTTGGTTATTAATTGCTTTAGTTGTTGGTGTTCAATCAATATATTAAATAAATTAACTACCTTGAACTATCGTAATCATTTGCCAAGAGCCTTGTCGTGCAGCCATCACCGAGTCGTACTTCGTAGTTGTTCGAGTGGCGGGTCGACGCCTGGTAGTGGATCGTTTGCTAGTACATTTACTTTGAGGAAATCACAACTACTGGACTTTGATTTTTTTTTTGGGTACAACGTTCGGGAATAGTACACATTCATATACCGGACCTCCTTACTCGGAGTTACGAGATAGGGCGATTTCGTTGCACTTGAAGTTGTTCATTGCACGAGACTGAATACTTTGAGTGCTGTCCCGGCAAGTTATCGAACGCCAGTTCGTAGACGGACATTAGGCAATTTATGAACACACCGGCCGGACTTTGGAACTTCAGTATTAGTTACCATACGGATTTCGTACGTTCGTGGATAATTATTACCGACGTGAGGCGGTCCCACTGTTCATCGCCACCATAGCAATTAGGCCTCTTACTGAGAAAAATTGCATTTCATTATTGAATTTATTAGTAATCGTAAGCGTCTAGGGACGTAGCTGTGGATCAACTCGGAACTTCATTTGCTCGTATTTGGGAATGAACGAACATAGGACGAGTACCCGAGCTGAACATCAACATCATTTGTCGGACCTACCAAACTCTGTGGAGGAGGAACTTCAAGTTGATGGATCACCAATTACCGGAATTCTGCGTGCCTATGCTGCTCAAGATAGCCAGTCCTGACAAACTTGTGTATCCGAGTAGTTAGTGTCATTTCGATTTAGTTCAGGTAAGCCCCCTCCTATTACATTGGTGTCAGAAATGGGATTAGTTAATTGGCCGATTGTTGTTTTGTTCAATTGATTGCGTATTCCTGCTTTAACTGGCTCATAATGTCAGATGATGAGAATAGGGCTGGAGTTTTAGGTAGGTTAGCAGAGGCTATTAAGGACATATTGACCGAAATCCGCCTCCAGCAACGTTTACTGGTGGTACTGGGATAGCTACTTTTGTTGCATCTTTTGAAAAGTACTGTAAAAGCATTTACATAGACGACAAAGTTTCGTGGTTGCAGATACTACCGTCATTTCTTGAGGGAGAAGCCAGAGCTGTTGTACTTGCTTTTGGAGTGGAAACGAATTATGACGATGTAGTGGAGCGTTTGGAAGATGAATTCTCTAAAAAAACAACGTTGTCAGCAAATGAATTTTCGGACTTTTTCTCAGCGTCTCGCCATCTTGGGGAGAGCTTGAGATGTTTTTCAATTAGGTTGGAGACCTTAGCAAAGAAAGTATCTAGCGCTAGTGAAGGAAGCCGTGACATGATGATTAGGAGTAAATTTCTTAGTGCATTACCACCCGGAATGCTACAGCAGATTAATGTACAGTTAGCACATCAGGAAGATGCCACGTTGGATCAGATTGTGCGCTTGGCAATGATTTTAGAGTGTCAGAACTCATCGAAATCCGGGCTGAGTTCTTCCCCTACACCAGTGTCAGCAGTAGTTGAGAAGCCGCAAGCAGCTAAAAGTTGTTAAATATCAATCACCCAAGTGTACATTCTGTAACATGACAGGTCATTTGGAGTCCGATTGTTTTGCCAAGAGGACTATTTGTTATAATTGTAATTGCCCGGGACACATGGCTCGTAATTGCCCACAAACTCAGTCGCGCCGAAGAGATGTTCGTTCAAATAATACTGATACTGGAGCTAGCCGCGGAAATTCAGGTCAAAGAGAAGGAGTTCCAAAGTGTAGCTTTTGTGGTAGAGGGAGTCATCCTCTAGCGGACTGTGAATTGTTCCGACGCCGGTGTTTGGCATGCGTTTGGTGTGGTGACATAAATCATGAGTTACAAATATAAGCAAAAACCGATACCGTCTTCAGAAAACGGGAAACGGCCAGGATGGTGAGGTCATCTCTGGTTGAACAGCAAGATTTGCATGAATCCTCAAATAGACCTAGGTGTCGCGAAGATGCGGCAGTCTCTCACCATGATCCATTATGAATTGGTGGTGTGAAAATTGATGCCATGGTAGATACGGGAGCTACGGTAACTATGGCGACGCCTGCTTTATTGGATGCAGTTCCTAAGTTATATGAGAAATTGAGACCAGTTTCTGTATGCAATATTACTGGAATTTGTGGACAAAGTTTGAATCTTAAAGGTGAAATAGTTGTTTCCATAACGATCGGAGAATTGACGTCTTTTCCACACAGAATAGTAATCGTTAGTGAGCGATCCGAAACTTTCCCGTTTATTTTGGTGTTGGATTTCTTAGACCGGTATTTCTTTTGTGTAGATACTGTGGATCGTACGCTAAGATATCGACCGCCTGATGCGAACCATTTTACCATTGAGCTAAAGGCTGCTATGCCGGGCCAACGTGAGTACAAAGTCCGTAGTGCCTGTCGAGTTTCTCTTGAGCTTAGAGCAAGTACCTTGATCTGTGTTCATATTCCTGATTTGTCTGAAGATGTTGAAGGCTGTGTAGAGCTGATTGTTGATTCACGCTCTCCCGTTATGGTGGCGCGTTCACTGAATAAGGTGAAAGATGGCGTAACATACATTGAAGTGATAAATCCATACGATGGAACCGTTGTGGTTGAGAAGGGACAGAAGTTAGCAACTTTTCTGCTAGGAATCGAGTCTTTTGTAGATGCTGCTTTGTTTATTGATGAGGCAGAACACGATGTTGACTCGTTGATTGATTCTTTTGATTCCGAGTAAACCGATTTGACTTTGGAACAGAAGCACAAAGTTAGGCAGTTCTTAAAGCATCACCGTGCCGTGCTAGGTAGAGATGAGCTAGATCTGGGGCGTACCGCTACAGTTACTCATAAAATAGACGTGCAAGGTGCTCGACCTGTCAAACAACGATACCGGCGATTCCCTGGGCCACTGCGGGATGAGTTGAATGAGGAGATTGGTAAGCTTTTGGATCAAGGCATCATTGAACCCTCTTCCGCAGCTTGGGCTTCACCGTTAGTGCCCGTTTGCAAGAAAAACGGGTCCCTGAGAATTTGCATTGACTTTAGAGCTGTTAATGCCCTTACTAAGCGTGATTCGTTCCCCTTACCTAATATGTCGGACACCGTGAGCCAATTCAAAGATAACCAATACTTTTTATCCTTAGATTTGTTGTCCGGATACCATCAGATTCCGCTAGATGAAGAGAGCAAAGAGATAACCGCCTTTTCAACTGGTGATTGGTTGTATCAGTACCGACGGATGCCCTTTGGCGTAACGAACGGTCCTGCTAGTTTTTCGAGATTAGTGTCGATTGTGTTGGCCAGAATTCCCGTTGATCGAGTCCAAGCGTACTTGGATGACATATTGGGGGTTGGTAAAGATTTTGAAGACTAATTGCAGCACTTGACTACCGTGTTTGAGAGACTAGCAGAGCATGGTCTGAAGCTAAGCGTACCTAAATGTGATCTGTTTTGTGTAGAGGTGAATTACTTAGGTCACATAGTGGGAAGACAAGGAATTCAACCGCTACCGTCCAATGTTCAGGCAGTGCTAGATTTTCCTGCTCCAAAGACTGTTCGCCAGTTAAAATCATTCAATGGTATGGTGAACTATTACAAAAGATTTCTCGAAAATTCTGCCGAGCTTATGGCGCCTCTGTATGAGTTGACTGCGGCTAAATCTTTCAAGTGGTCAGAATTAGCAGACGGAGCATTTCGTAGAGTTAAGGAGAGTTTATCTAGTGCCCCAATTTTGGCTTACCCCGATTTTGTAACTGATAGTCCTTTTGTTCTGACAGTAGGTGCTAGTGATACTGGCGCCGGAGCAGTTTTGTCTCAGGTGCAGGAAGGTGTTGAGCGCGTTCTTGCCTATGCGGGGGCTGCTTTCAATAAGGCGCAGTTGCAATAGAGTATTGCAGATAGGGAACTCGCTGCGATTAGATTTGCGGTTAATCATTTCCGAGTTTACCTTTACGGGAGACATTATGTGATACGCACCGATCACAAGCCCTTGATTTATTTGAACCAGATGAAAAGAGTAGATGACCGATTACTGCGAACTTTAGAAGACTTAGCGATCGGACATTTTGAACTGGAATACTTTCCAGGGAAGTCTAACATAGTAGCCGATTGTTTGTCACGAGCTGTGTTTCCGTGGGAAATACCTGAAGATCCGTCAAAGTATCACCCTGTAGCTGATAACTTTCTGGAGAAATTAAAGATTGTTAAAGTTCCTGGTGGTTCAAGCTCCTTCTTTGAAGCATTAAGTTGCGGTATTGACAGAGAGTTAGAAAACGTGGAGGTCTTGCGTGAATTTTCCGTTGACGCAGTATTAAACGATCCTGTCATATGTTTTTCAAAATTCCGCGTTTGACAAAAAGAGAATTCGCAGTATGTACAATCAGGAGGTGTTTCCAACTTTTGACATGGCTCAAGCTTTTTTTGATGCGTTCGGATGGGAGGTAGTAGTGTATTTTCCGTCTGGCCCAATCGTGAGAGTGAAAACTACATTCAAGAAGTTAAGCAAGGGAACAATTTACTTACAGTGTCTTGGCGGTGTGCATTTCGATTGTTTGATTCCTGTTTCTGTTCGTGATCAAAATTTGGAGTTGTCACGTAGTTTAAATGATTCGACACTATCCAATGATCAAGGTTCAAAGTCCAGTCGTGCATCTCCTAAACCTACACAGAAAGTACAGGTTGCACAAGCTAGTAACGCAGAGTTGGAGTTAGAAAGAGCCGAAATTGGCCAGTTGTGCATGACAGATGGTCTTGAAGCCTTCTTGTGGTATCAATTGTTGGATCCCGAAATTAGACACTTGAGGGAGATAGTCACGAGTGATGACAAGCAGAACTTGTGTACCTTGAGTAAAGAGTTAACGAAGTTCCGGTCCTGGTTGCCCCATCTAAGGATGGAGGATTCTGGTTTGTTAGTATTTAACGTTGTTAATTCGGGCAAAACGATGTCTGTTCCTATAATTCCTAAGTCTCAGCTGAGTGGGCTG
Organism: Gammarus roeselii; assembly: GCA_016164225.1. NCBI lineage: Eukaryota > Metazoa > Arthropoda > Malacostraca > Amphipoda > Gammaridae > Gammarus > Gammarus roeselii. The sequence continues at coordinate 3,418 of SDVV010041890.1, read as the reverse complement.
GGACAAGCGTTTCATGATTTGCTGGGTCATGCTGATAGAGACAAAGTTCTCGAAGTGATGCGCACTCGATATTTTCACCCGGGATTGTCTGCTTCGGTGGCTTATGTGTTAAGACTGTGTGCCGTGTGCCAAGTTCACAAAGGCCGAGCCTCTGGAGGTTTTCCCTTGAACAAACGGAGGACTGTTCGCCCGTACTAGTTGTATGCCGTTGATTTGCTGGAGTTGCCAAAATCTACGAGTGGCTACATCGGCATCATGGTTGGTATAGACCTGCATACAAAGTTTGCGCATGCCGTGCTTCTAAGGAGTAGGACTTCGCAAGCTGTTGCAAAAGCGTTAAAATCTCACGTGCTAGCAACCGTGCCCAAGACCTCGGAAACTGTTCTAACCGATTCAGGACCGGAGTTCAGAGGAAAACCGTTTCGAGACCTGCTGGCTTCTTAAATAAAGGTTCACATATCTCAAATTAAAGTATTTCATGGCAATGCCAATAAAATTGTTCCCTGAAATCTGAAGATGATTGCACTGCCAAAAAAGTTCCCTACAAGAGAAAAACATGCTCCTGTTACCGGACCCTTGGGAATAAACTGGTCCGCCCTGAAGAATATTCCATTTGAACCGCGTTTGGAAGCAAGTGTTAGTATCCCTGGTTCAATTATCGAAGAGAGTTTGCCTGGTGTCAATTTTACCAACAAACTTAGATTCATCGCAAGGACTGTGGGAAGTACCAGCATTGGTTTCCTTGGATGTTGAGGATGGACCAAGAGCTTCTACCCCAGTAAATCGAAATTTTCGCCTGCTAGAGTTCAGTTTCAATAGTTTACAATCGCCTAGTACGAGTTTTTCTGTCTTTACACCAGACTCTCTAATGCCGGCGCCGGTGATTGATGAACGAAATCATTACCCTACAACGATCTCATCTCATAGGGGAAATGGAGAAAGTTATCGGGGCTGCTTCAGGAATGAAATCTCTCCCCTGGAATGACAATGGATGTAGGGAACTTTGAAATTGCTATCAGGGCAGCTCCGGGGACAAAGTCACTCTCCTACAATGATCTCGGCTCGTAGATGAAGTGGACTTAGTTCTCGGAGCTGCTGCAGGAATGAAGTCACTCCCTTGGAGTAGCAATGCTTGTTAGGAACTTTGAAATCGCTCCCGGGGCGGCTCCGCTAGCAAAGTCACTGCCGTACAAAGATCTCTGCTCGTAGGGGAAGTTGACATGTTCCTCAGATCTCATGCAGAATGAAGTTACCTTCCCTGGAGGTGTAATAGCTGTAAGGCAAATGGAAATCGGTCTCGGACGGCTCCAAGAACAAAGTCACTCGCCAACAATGATCTCGGCTCTAACTTGAAGTGGACCGAGTTCTCGGAGCTGCTGCAGGCATGAAATCACTTCCCCTTGAGGTGCAGTATCGGTGGGGTAAATGGAAATCGGTCTCGGCGCGGCCCCGAGAGCAATGTCATTCCCCTACAACGATTTCAGCTCGTGTAGGAAGTCGACTAAGTATTCGGGGCTGCTCAAGGAACGAAGTCCCTTCCCTTGGAGGGGCGATAGCTATAAGGAAAATGAATGTCGTTCCCGGCGCCGCTCCGAGAACAATGTCCCTACCCTACAATGATCTCAGCTCGTAGGGGAAGTCGACTGTGTTCTCGGAACTGCTGCAGGAATGAAGTCATTTTTCTTGGACGTGCAATGGCTGTAAGGCAAATGGAAATCGGTCTCAGCGCTTCTCCGAGAATAAGGTCACATCTCACTACCCTACTATGATCTCAGCTCGTAGATGAAGTGGGCAGAGTTCTCGGAGCTGCTGCAGGGATGAAGTCACTCCCATGGACCGGCGATGCTTGTAAGGAATTCGGAAATCGCTCTCGGGGCGACTCCGAGAATAAAATCACTACCCTACAACGATCTCGGCTCGTAGGGGAAGTCGACATAGTTCTCGAGGCTGCTGCAGGAACAATGTCACTTCCTATGGAGGTGCAATGGTTGTAAGGCAAATGGAAATCGGTCACGGCGCGGCTCCACGAACAAAGTCACTAACCTAGAACGGTCTCAGCTCGTAGGGTAAGTGGATAAGGTTCTCGTGGCTGCTGCAAGAAAGAAGTCACTCTCTTGGAGTGGCGATGCTTGTAAAGAATTCTGAAATCGCTCTCGGGGGTCGTACGAGAACAAAGTCACCACCCTACAATGATCTCGAATCGTAGATGAAGTGGAAAGAGTTCTCGGAGCTGCTGCAGGAATGAAGTCACTTTCCTTGGAGGTGAAAAGGCTGTAAGGCAAATGGAAATCAGTCTCAAAGCGGCTCCGAGAACAAAGTCACTCCCCTACAACGATCTCAGCTCGTAGGGAAGTTGACATGAGTAGTATATATTGGTGCAAAAACCGCTTTCTAGAGCCATTTTTGGTAGGCAGGGGGGTAGGCTGCAACTCATGCAACCTTGACTCAAGCGGTCGTACGGGGGCTCGCGCAGAAACGGGGAGCGGGGGGCGTAGGGTAAGATCTGGGTTAGTGAGCGGAAAGCTTATACATGTTAATAGGTCATATATTTAATGAGGGTATTAGCAATTTCAACGCTTGGGGGGTGTTGCAACTTCGTTGCATTTATGCACGTTCAATGCTGGGTCCTCTGAATGTCTTTTGGGGGCTATTGACAAACATACAGTTATAAGATAATTTTTATTGATAATAACTTATATGTAGTATTATATATTAAAAAGCCCCACTCTCCGGACACCTTCATGAAGAATTTTCAGCCTCGATATCACTTTCTACGTTGCTCGCTGTTGATCAATTTTACACGTAGCATAGATTCAATTGGTTTATTGTTATTTTTATCCGATCGTATTAATCAGTACCCTTGCGCTAAGCTTTACACACTCCTGGAGTAACCCATCCATTCGTATTTCTTTGTAAGCTAACCGATGAAGGAAAATAGATACAATTAATCTTCTTGCTTTGTTATAACTCGTAAGTTTTAGTATAGGTCTTTCAGTTTTTGTACGTTCTCTCTACAATTCCCATCTTTAATGCAATCTGTTGGTTATTTATACAATTTAGGATATATTACGTATGTATCTACAATAATGAACATTATTTCAGGTCTAATTAGTTATGTATTGTTTATTTTTAGTGTTTTATATACCTTCTTTTACATCCTGATACAATATTTGACGTGGTTTATATAGATTTAGAACAGATGATTTGTTGCAAACTTGGTCTTGCTGTTAGGTTATCGTTTATTTATTGTACGAACATTCTTCAATATTTAGGAGGAGTTAGAGAGAGACCCCTAGGCAAAAGCTCGTTCTGTTTATGCTTGTTTGTGTAAATAGACCGATTTACTAATATGGATACCACAATGTATTACACTTTTTATGTGAATAACAGCAGAGTAGAGCATCTAATATAGCTATTT
>SDVV010041889.1:0-10391 GCA_016164225.1 Gammarus roeselii | reverse complement strand
GCATTACATAACACCGATTATCCGCGCCTGCTAACCGAGGCGGAGCAACTCTGTGCCAAGAAGCATCGATAAAGTAGGACATGCATTACATGACACCGATCATCCGCGCCTGCTAACCGAGGCGGAGCAACTCTGTGCCAAGAAGCATCGATAAAGTAAGACATGCATTACATAACACCGATTATCCGCGCCTGCTAACCGAGGCGGAGCAACTCTGTGCCAAGAAGCATCGATAAAGTAGGACATGCATTACATGACACCGATCATCCGCGCCTGCTAACCGAGGCGGAGCAACTCTGTGCCAAGAAGCATCGATAAAGTAAGACATGCATTACATAACACCGATTATCCGCGCCTGCTAACCGAGGCGGAGCAACTCTGTGCCAAGAAGCATCGATAAAGTAGGACATGCATTACATGACACCGATCATCCGCGCCTGCTAACCGAGGCGGAGCAACTCTGTGCCAAGAAGCATCGATAAAGTAAGACATGCATTACATAACACCGATTATCCGCGCCTGCTAACCGAGGCGGAGCAACTCTGTGCCAAGAAGCATCGATAAAGTAGGACATGCATTACATGACACCGATCATCCGCGCCTGCTAACCGAGGCGGAGCAACTCTGTGCCAAGAAGCATCGATAAAGTAGGACATGCATTACATGACACCGGTCATCCGCACCTGCTAACCGAGTCGGAGCAACTCTGTGCCAAGAAGCATCGATAAAGTAAGACATGCATTACATAACACCGATTATCCGCGCCTGCTAACCGAGGCGGAACAACTCTGTGCCAAGAAGCATCGATAAAGTAAGACATGCATTACATGACACCGATCATCCGCGCATGCTAACCGAGGCAGAGCAACTCTGCGCCAAGAAGCATTGATAAAGTAAGACATGCATTACATGACACCGATCATCCGCGCCTGCAAACCGAGGCGGAACAACTCTGTGCCAAGAAGCATCGATAAAGTAAGACATGCATTACATGACACCGATCATCCGCGCCTGTTAACCGAGGCGGAGCAAGTCTGTGCCAAGAAGCATCGATAAGGTAAGACATGCATTGCATGACACCGATCATCCGCGCCTGCTTACCGAGGCGGAGCAACTCTGTGCCAAGAAGCATCGATAAAGTAAGACATGCATTACATGACACCGATCATCCGCGCATGCTAACCGAGGCGGAGCAACTTTGTGCCTAGAAGCATCGATAAAGTAAATTATCGACCGGAAGGCCGGCTGTGTTCTGCTGCGCTTGCATTATCAGTGTAAGCAGATCAGCTGATGCGGAGGAGAGCATCTTTTTTCCCACTATCGTAATGTTTGACTCAGCAATATTGGAAGAGCAGCTATTAAATGTTGCACTCGATGCCAATTATGTAAGATCACACAATTGAACGGCTAAGTGCATAAGAAAGCTGTTCACTAGACCGCTAACCAGCAACTTACTAAAGCTTGGACCGTGTCATAAATAACACCATTTGCACGGATTTTTGAAGCTTACATGAAAGGAAGTTATTCAATTCAAATAAGTTTATCCTGAAACATACGCACTTATTTATGCTGTATGGAGATTTGATTCCCTTTTCAACGAGAAACTGAAGTTTAAGCATCTATATTAGACTTTTTTTGTTTGACCTTCAATAATAGTGACCACTTCCACTTATTCGGGAAATAATCCACATTTACCATAACACCAAAACCGCCGGCATGTGTGTTCCCAAGGACATTTTATTCGCCTCGTTACTATAGGAGCTGCTTCTTATTCGTCTCGTCACTATAGGAGCTGCCTCTTATTCGCCTTGTTACTATATGAGCTGCCTCTTATTCGCCTCGTTACTATCGGAGCTGCCTCATATTTGACTCGGTACTATAGGAGCTGCCTTCTTATTCGCCTCATTACTATAGGAGCTGCCTCTTATTCGTCTCGTTACTATAGGAGCTGCCTCATATTCGCCTCATTACTATGAGAGCTGCCTCTTATTCGCCTCGTTACTATGGGAGCTGCCTCTTATTCGCCTCGTTACTATGGGAGCTGCCTCTTATTCGCCTCGTTACTATGGGAGCAGCCTCTTATTCGCCTCGTTACTTTGGGAGCTGCCTCTTATTCGCCTCATTACTATGGGAGCTGCCTCTTATTCGCCTCGTTACTATAGGAGCTGCCTCTTATTCGCCTCGTTACTATGGGAGCTGCCTCTTATTCGCTTCGTTACTATGGGAGCTGCCTCTTATTCGCTTCGTTACTATGGGAGCTGCCTCTTATTCGCCTCGTTACTATGGGAGCAGCCTCTTATTCGCCTCGTCACTATGGGAGCTGCCTCTTATTCGCTTCGTTACTATGGGAGCTGCCTCTTATTCGCTTCGTTACTATGGGAACTGCCTCTTATTTGCCTCGTTACTATGGGAGCTGCCTCTTATTCGCCTCGTTACTATGGGAGCTGCCTATTATTTGCCTCGTTAGTATGGGAGGCGAATAACTATAACTCTACAGAAGAGACTATTGGCTCAGATTATTTCCACCCTAACACTCTCTTCTCTCACTTTCGTACCAGATACTTCATATTACGATCAAAAGAAGTGTCCATGCATTTCAGCATTTATAGAATTTATACTGTACAAGATTCGTATGACTCTGTAGTCGTTTGTTGATACATGTTATTAACTTCAATGCCTACCTTTGAGGAGGTATGCGTTGGGATGTTTACTTTATTTTGCATACTTCGATGCCCAGCTGAGAAGTTACGAGACATCCTATCAAGTTATGGCTGCTTATGAAGGTAATGAGTATTCACGTTTGTCAAACACCGCATTTGTATTTGTGTTCGTCTCTGGTCTAAAATTTAACAGTAAATCCGACTGAACTATTTTGAAATCATTGCTTTTAATTTTATGTCAGTCCTGGTAATCGAGATACCGGTCGTAAGGTGAGTAAAAAGTTATATATTTTTCTGAATACATTGATCAGTTATATGTATAAGTAATAGCTAAGAGACAAAGGTCAGTACTCCGCCTATAAACTTGTTGACCTAGCTTTGCGGTTGTTTCTCAGTTACTTTGCTCCGGCTGCTTGCAGACACCATCATTTTTTCCAATTGATTGCTTTTCAATTGATTGCTATTTCCTATTAACCAACCCTCTTGTGACCTTCCATCATTCTGATTACGGACTTTCGTGCACACAGGAACCGTACAGTTACCATGACATTAATTGTCTCTGCAACTAAAATGTGGTCATGGACACAATCATTTTGTCATAGTGTGTTGTACTTCGAGTAGGAGCGGGGGACTTATGAATGGGAACACTTTTAATATTCATTTATTTACAGGAATTATTCGTACATGTTGGTGCCGGAGGAGTGTAAGGCCATGACAGTACGTTATAAAACTCCTCATTAATCACAGCTACGAACACATTAAGGATCACACATGAGTATAAACAGCTCTGCCTCACATGAGTATAAACAGCTCTGCCTCACATGAGTATAAACAGCTCTGCCTCACATGAGTATAAACAGCTCTGCCTCACATGAGTATAAACAGCTCTGCCTCACATGAGTATAAACAGCTCTGCCTCATATGAGTATAAACAGCTCAGCCTCACATGAGTATAAACAGCTCTGCCTCACATGAGTATAAACAGCTCAGCCTCTTCTCCGCACTTGTGGCCAGCGTGGCCAACACGCCATACCCGATCAACAATAACGGTCGGAACCCGTAGTCTCCGTGTCTTAACCTCTTTGTCAGGTGCGACTGTACACGTCCTAACTGATGGACTTTTCTGTGGCTTTCTTGTTTCCACTTGTAACTAATTCAAGTCGTTCTTTATTGCTTCTTATAATTTGGCTGCATTCAAAGCGTACATGACACTTTTTAGGGCAAGAAATTGACCTTCTGCGGGAGAGAAATTGCTGTGACAACCGTTTCTAATGAAGAGCGTATCAATTATTAACAGGGATATTCGTATTTCATTGCATATTTACCATACTATGTATGAGTTGTCGCTAGCAACGTATGTCGTCAGGACTCCTTTCTCTAGCCTACCGTCTAGGTTTCCTTATGGTTTTATTTCTGTTTGATGAAGCATACATCGTCTTGTTTCGTCAGCGCATTCATCCTTTTCATTCACGAACTCATTGCCAATTGCATTCGCAATAAACTTTTTTTTCACCTTATGTACTCGTTCAGGATACTCTTTCAAACATTGCTCGCGGGATTCATTTCCTGAATGCTTGCCGTCACGAGTTGTATTTTTCCTCTGTAACAGCCGTTCAGCTTGCCTCATTCAACTTCGGACCTTCTCAGCTGTAATGCACATACATGGGCTCCATCCAGGAACAAAATTATATCAACAGTTATTATAGACCATTCTTTAGGTGCATACCTTGAATTGATGCGCTCGCTTTCGGTTAGATAAATTCTTCCATTTGAAGAAACGGTATGGCATTTGCCGTCACTAAATTGGGAAGGTTAGTGCGACTGTGCATGTCCTAATCTTTTATTATTACTAGCTGACGCTTTGCGAGATCCAATCTTTACTACACCGACGCTTCATTCAGATGGCAGTTAGAACTGCTTTTCTGGGGTGGTAAGCGGGTGAACGAAAGGTCGATATCATTCTGTTCAAAGTACTTTTCAAACACTTCAGACGTGGATGAGCTGATATTATCTGAAACTATGTATAATGAAAGACAATTGAAAGAGTATATTGCGTCTAACACCAGCCACTATAGTATCATAAGAAGGGACATTTTTGACTACTTCAGCCTCATACTACCATAGACATATCTTCATTTGGAAAATACATTGCTCGTGTTGCCAGCTTTAATGACCTTTTCTATTCCTTCGTCAATCGTCGGATACCAAACAAATAAAAATGTGATGTCTTTCAAGGCCGATATATCGGTATGATTAACGTGCGATTGTCCAAGCACGCTCCGACGATAGCATTGAGGGATGACTACTCTGTTTCCATTTATATTTCAATTCATTAATTAGCAATGATAGTAGTTTCTTCGTGCATTGAATAGGTTGCATGTCGTTATTTACCGTGAGATGAAACACATGCATGACGTAGTGATTGACTTGGGAAAGAAATAGATCCTTAACGGTCTCTTAACTCATTTATCCGGACCACTCCCTGCAGCATTTGATGTTTTCCAGCAGTCCGAAGCTCGTTTGGCTGGACGTGGTCTTTTGAATCAGCTGGATCCGATCGTGAGAGACAATTACTTATAAGTTATTTGCTAGGTATGTGTGTGACTGATTTTATCGTGGGTTCCTTCTCTTCAACCCTGCGCTAGAATTGATGACCGAAGAGTTTGCCAGCCCCAACGAAGGTAATAATGGTCTATGAACGGTTCATATGTGAAACCTACTGACCAAAAATTATTCCCTTACTCTTTCTAACCCAAGCATAACTGCAAGCGCCTCTTTGTCTAATGTGGCAAAATATTTTTGCGCTGAAGCTGAGCGATTGGAAGCAAATTGGACCAGCAAGAAAGCCTAATTGTGTTTCTAGAGTAGGACCGATTCTGTGTTTAAATTGCTGGCGTCAATCTCAATATTGTTTTGCCCTGAATTAAATTGAAATTAGTTTCATAGCAGGCCTGGTGATCTTTATTCCCGACAAATATTATGTTCTTCTTGAGTAGAGCGTACATTGGTGCAAAAGCACTGCTGAAATTTAGTATGAATCAACGGTTAAGATGTACACAATCCCCCACAACTCAGCACTTCACTACTTTTATGTGTGAGGGACATGAAACTTCAATGATGGCCCTGACTTTCACTGGATTCGGTTGCGCCCCGTCGCTGCAAAATCCATGCTTCAAATGCCTCTTCTGTTTTAACACGTCTAGATGATGTTCGTCTTGCTTTTGTGAGCAATAATACATCATCCATGTGCCACAATGTTTTGTGTACGCCAGTAACACTTGCAAAATTAAGGACTGGAAAGTCGCAATAACTGAATATTAACCAAGAGTAGTTGTATTGGAAAAGTTCCTCTGAAATATTGATTACAGAGTATTCGAACACACTTCGTGAAATGTGAATTAGAAATATACGTACTGCAAATCCTGCGCGTAAACACTTTGGTATCCCCAATATTTCCTAGCACTTAATCGAGAGTTCGCATCGGATCCGCTATTGCTTTCGTGAGTTTGTTGATTGTTGACGCGCTCCCTCCAGATGGTCTCATTTTCCTTGGTGATCTCCGGGCTTTATAACTTGGCGCGTTCTTCCTTTACAAACCCTCCTCTTCCTTTACTGGCCGTCCTCTTCCTTTACTGGCCGTCCTCTTCGTTTATTGGCCGTCCTCTTCCTTTACTGGCCGTCATCTTCCTTTACTGGCCGTCCTCTTCCTTTACTGGCCGTCCTCTTCATTTAATGGCCGTCCTCTTCCTTTACAAGCCGTCCGCTTCCTTTACTGGCCGTCCTCTTCCTTTACAAGCCGTCCTCTTCTTTTACTGGCCGTCCTCTTCCTTTGCAAGCCGTCCGCTTCCTTTACTGGCCGTCCTCTTCCTTTACAAACCCTCCTCTTCCTTTACTGGCCGTCCTCTTTCTCTACTGGCCGTCCTCTTCCTTTACTGGCCGTCCTCGTCCTTTACTGGCAGTCTTCTTCCTTTACTGGCCGTCCTCTTCCTATACTGGCTGTCCTCTTCTTTTACTGGCCGTCCACTTCATTTACCGGCCGTCCTCTTCCTTTACTGGCCCTCCTCTTCCTTTACTGGCCGTCCTTTTCCTTTACAAGCCGTCCTCTTCCTTCACTGGCCGTCCTCTTCCTTTACTGGCTGTCATCTTCCTTTACAAGCCGTCTTCTTCCTTTACAAGCCGTCCTCTTCCTTTACTGGCCGTCCTCTTCCTTTACAAGCCGTCCTCTTCTTTTACAAGCCGTCCTCTTCCTTTACAAGCCGTCCTCTTCCTTTACAAGCCGTCCTCTTCCTTTACAAGCCGTCCTCTTCCTTTACAAGCCGTCTGTATCGGAACGGAACACTTCGTGGTTTATAGTACTGGATTACTGTCAGCTTCTACTCAAATGTTACCAACATATCTGACCTTACCCTTTTAAGCAGAAGATTTAAAGTCGCTACATTTATTGAATAATACCTCGTTTGTGACCTGTTGAATATAGATGGGCTGCTAGGGCATATTTACAGTGGTGACAAATTGTCAACTTCCACAATTAAATAATACTATTAATTGTGTTTTTTAGTTTTACGTTTTGTGTCCCTTCACAAATTAATTTAATGACGTTACTACCGTTTTCGTTGGCCGGCTGGTAGGCCTAACATATAGTAGTATTCTGTACTATATCCACCGTTGGCCGGCTGGTAGGTCTAACATACAGTAGTATTCTGTACTGTATCCATCGTTGACCGGCTGGTAGGTCTAACATATAGTAGTATTCTGTATTATATCCATCGTTGGCCGGCTGGTAGGTCTAACATATAGTAGTATTCTGTACTATATCCTTCGTTGACCGGCTGGTAGGTCTAATATATAGTAGTATTCTGTATTATATCCAACGTTGGCCGGCTGGGCGGTCTAACATCTAGTAGTATTCTGTATTATATCCAACGTTGGCCGGGTGGGCGGTCTAACATATAGTAGTATTTTGTACTATATCCTTCGTTGGCCGGCCGGTAGGTCTAACATATTGTAGTATTCTTTACTATATCCATCGTTGACCGGCTGATAGGTCTAACATACAGTAGTATTTTGTACTGTATCCACGTGCCAGTTCGCTGACCGGACTATCCGTATACAATTCAAGCTCCTGTGCACATCCATTTGACTAGGCCACTTGTTGCTAGTAACTCCGAAGCCGTTCAGCTCGTTGAAGTCATCATTGACCAGCGATTTTTGCAGATCTCGCTGGTCGTATCTGTTTAAACGTGATATAATCCTGCAGCAATCCTTCGAAGGCGTGGGGAGCTTACTGTCGTCGTATGATTCGGTCCTGTTGCGCTCATTCACTAGGCTTCTGATTTGCAAGCCTTAGCCAGGAAACCGTTCCCCTGCATTTGCTACACTTCATTTTCATCGCAAAGCAATCTTTCGCTAAGTGTTTCCCTTAGGACGTGCCCTTGATTTGAACGTAGTTCCCAAGTACTTGCGGTGTCATATCGTCCTTCTTCTCGGCCTCCTGTAGCCTTTCGCGTTGAAATGTGGCCAAGTTGACTGATGCTGCTTGTTTACGTAATACCATTTCCCTCAATGTTGTGGCGAACACTCGAATTGCTTTGCTCGTCGTAGTATTCGAACGCTCGTGTTGCTTTGCTCGTCGTAGTATTCGAACGCTCGAGTTGCTTTGCACGTCGTAGTATTAGAACGCTCGAGTTGCTTTGTTCAACGTAGTATTCGAACGCTCGAGCTGCTTTGCTCTTCGGATTATTCGAACGCTCAAGTTGCTTTGCTCGTCGTAGTATTCGAACGCTCGAGTTGCTTTGCTCGTCGTAGTATTCGAACGCTCGAGTTTCTTTGCTCGTCGTTGTATTCGAACGCTCGAGTTGCTTTGCTCGTCGTTGTATTCGAACGCTCGAGTTGCTTTGCTCGTCGTTGTATTCGAACGCTCGAGTTGCTTTGCTCGTCGTTGTATTCGAACGCTCGAGTTGTTTTGCTCGTCTAGGCATTCGAACGCCTCTTCCTCGGCTTTGATCACTAACGAACTTATCAGTTTGGCCAATCGCCGCTTTACGATGAACTGATCCCTCGGGTACTGAGGCCGGTATAATCTCTCATTGACTCCCCGTTCCTCGGTTCCCTCCTGATGAATGATACCGAGGCTCCGATAACCGACTTCTGTGTGGAATGACTCGCCCTCGAGTTCCTAACTTGCTCGGTGTATGTTGAATCAGTGTTATTGAATCAGTGTTATTACGCTACGAAGTATGCATGTATGCCACAATCAGCACATATTTCAATTGTGGCATATTTGCGTACTAGCGCGTACGAGAGAGTAAAGAGTTAATGCGTATCTTTGTAAAATATGTTGTTATTTCTGTGCGTAATGGGGTGGAGAGACCACCTCCTTTGCACAAGTGTTTGGGGCTTAGACAGCTTCGTATAGTCCGGTGTGTTTACCGAAAGCGATACGCTTCTTACGGTTAGCTGGGTACGTGAGTAGGCTTTGTAGGTTGCACGGAAAATCATTGATGGCATCCAGAAAGGGTTGTGGAATGTCCGTTGTGCTTGGTTACTGTCGTTCGCCTTTTCTTCAAACGCTGAAGCTTTTTCAATATCACGATTTGTTTTCTACACAGAATTCTTCGCTTCATTACCAATGTATAATTTGAAGTGAAGGCGGAAGACTATATCACGGAACACTCACAATATTCCTTTATCTACATGAAATATACAGCATCGTGTATCGCCGAGCAAGCCGAGCTAATTTTTTTTTGTCTTTCACATAATCATTATGTCATCAAGACAATTATTTCTTCATTGTGACAATCGTTCGTCGTGGTGACAATCATTTTGTAACAGTTATGATAACTTTGTCAGTGTTCATCATTTTGTAATATAAGCTTTAATTTTTTGCAGAGTAACGATGCGGATCCTGTGCGTATATACACTCGCGATCAGGCGTCGGAATTTATCACTAATGCCGGTGATAAACAGTTTTCTCGTTATCGGCGGCAGTGATTGTGAACGTATTATCACAGCACCACCACGATCAAACCCAGACCCAAGTGTCCACCTCGATGTAAGAGGAAAAGACCAGTTCGATCAAATGGTCAAAAAGAATCGGAAAACAAGCTTCATGAAACAAAAAGTAGCTGTTTGCCACAATCCGTTTTTTTAATATTCAATCTAATTTACAATTAAGTTCATCAAATCTTCTCCGCCTTCATGTAAAGTCAGTCTGAAGATATTTAACGGAAATCCTGTTCCTTGCGGTGCCACCTGAAGGGTGTGGCTCAGTTGGGAATCAACTCTAAAGTTCGAGGCTCGCGCCCTCACCGATGGAAACATTTTGGGTCGAAAGCAAAATAAATCGAATAAATTTGACCTGAAATACAGCAATGGTGCATTTCCTGATTTGACAGCAGTTGACCTACTGAGCAGCATGCGGTGATGATTGAATCGTATTACTGCCAGTTACGGATGACAATATACACGGTGAAGTGTGATCATTTTTTTCCGGAGTGAAGGGATGAGTAATGAGGTATTTTTCCTATCATCATCAAATGTTCCAGCGTTCTTCTTTTCCATGGTCTGTTATTTATTCTCTCATGAAGAGAATAGAAAACCACGGGAACAAACTGGAATGTAACAGAGGCGTTTCATTAACTTGCACTGATTTATGTTAAGCTCGACCTTTCATTAAGTAGCACTGTGTTCTTGTCCCCGACCTCTAAGGTGGGATACATATTTTATATATTT
>SDVV010041888.1:0-10391 GCA_016164225.1 Gammarus roeselii | reverse complement strand
AGCGCGGCCACCGTATCTAGCGCGGCCACCGTATCTAGCGCGGCCACCGTATCTAGCGCGGCCACCGTATCTAGCGCGGCCACCGTATCTAGCGCGGCCACCGTATCTAGCGCGGCCACCGTATCAAGCGCGGCCACCGTGTCAAGCGCGGCCACCGTGTCAAGCGCGGCCACCGTAGTGTAGTGATCGTGTATGCTCTACAATACAATAAATATTATCACATTTAGACAGAAAAAGTATAAATCATGCACCAACAAGCCGACGACGTCACTGGACATCATGTGAGTACGAGCAACGAAGGCTGTGTTGATATTCATGGGCTACTTAGCCTCGAGTAGCTTGATACTTTGAAGCCAGCAGGCATACTATTTTCATCAGTCTTCTTTGACTAATGCTACGCAGGCTGGGAGTGTCGATTGATCAATACTGTTCTGGCAGTTATGGATGAATGTATAGATGTACATTCGTTACCCTTCATTATGGAAGGTGGCTAGGTTAGGCGGTCAGAGGGGGAATACCCCGAAGTCTGTCCGTCACAATCATACAGTCGCCTTGCCGCGGCTCGTATCCATAATATGCAGCAGGGGCTGTACTGCAGTCGGGTAAGTTTTCCCTTTGTCAGCAGCCAAAGCCTACATAACCCTGGAATATATACATCAGAGGTTACACTAGGGTAGGGCTTATAAAGCCGGTGCGTAGATCAACTTCATAATCAATTTAGAACATTAAAACGTCACTTTGGGCCCGTTTAATAAACTAAAATTTCTTGTAAGTTTATATTCTTGAAGTACTTGAGGCACTGTTGTTGGGGACGTTCAAGAGTGTGAGTTGATTGGATTCAGAGCACGTCATCCTTTCGTGAGTCTCCGGGTAAGGAAGTTTGGTCAAGTGGTAAAAGCCACATCAATCGATGCTTATCTTATCACCGAGTGTCCAACTTACTACCTGCCATTCTACGCCCGTCAATCTGCTCCGATTGTATGGATCAAACGGATACAGTTGTCGAGGCACCTGCACAGCTTCTGCGCTCAACTGTGTTGCAGCGACGCAGCAACGGTGCTGTGTGAATGGGTTCCCAATCTCGTCCACTTGCGACGATCAACATGGCCAATCTAAACAGTTGAAACCTGACACAAACGTCTGGCAGAGGCTGACAATCTACTTAGCCGCTAGAACCTTCCGTCATATATGCAGACCTCGTTTATGGTATATAAAGGTGGTACTTGTATGAAGGTGCTTCGTGTTTTATAATATGAAATTAAATTACCCGTGTTGCACCCATTTCGACCGCCTTCGGACAAGTTCTGAACCGGGTGAATTGAAAACTTTTTAAACCTACAAGTTTTCTTAACTAACACTGGAATCGTACACCAACCACTCTCTACACCAAAGGGTAGGAGTCAATAGCGTCGCAGTGGCATGACACCTATGCATACAAGCCACACCACGCACTGTACACAACAACAGAGGGGGCCACGCCCCTGCACCCATCCCACGGTGAGTGTGCATGATACACTCTGACCGTGGGAAACAGGCATGGCTTAGCGTTCTAGTACAGGGAAAGTCCCTCGTACGGAAGGATGAACAGTAGATTAGGTAGTTCGCTGTGGGAGTAGTTTAGGTCGTTTGCTCTGGGAGAGATTTTGGTCGTTCGCTATGGAAGTTGTTTAGGTCGTTCGCTGTGGGAGTTGTTTAGGTCGTTCGCTGTGGGAGTAGTTTAGGTCGTCCGCTGTGGGAGTTTTTTAGGTCGTTCGCTGTGGGAGTAGTTTAGGTCGTCCGCTGTGGGAATGGTTCGGTCGTCCGCTGTGGGAATGGTTCGGTCGTCCGCTGTGGGAGTGGCTAAGGTCGTTCGCTGTGGGAATGGTTCGGTCGTCCGCTGTGGGAGTGGTTAATGTAATTTACTTTGAAAGTGGATAGGGTCATTCACTTCGAGAGGGGTTAGTGTCATTCACTTGGAGTGTGAATTGGGTTATTCACTTTGAGCGAATAGGGTTAATCCCTTAGAGAGGAAGGCTTAGGTCATTCTCTTGGGGAGTGAATTCACTTTGAAAGTGGATGGGACTAGAGTGTATTGGGTCATTTATTCTCTTTAGCAGAATACTAGGTGACTCCCTAATCAATAGCACGGTTTGATTGCTTTGTATACGATGGGTAAAGTCTGTGTGTAGGAACATCACGACAAGGGCACTATGAGTGATCAGAGGTACTTGGCGCGGAATCGACGTCCATAGCGCTCCGAAGTTCGAAGTCATTAATGTGCGGCTGCCACAGGAGATGAAGTAACACCGAAAAGGCTGGCGCCACTTGGTTCATGCACTTCTCGCGTGGCAGCCTGGACTGTTCTCACTTGACCTCTCCTGCTCCAGAACCACATAGGATTCGCAGTGCACCCCAGCACACCTTGGCGCCACTTGGTTCATGCACTTCTCGTGTGGCAGCCTGGAATGTTCTCACTTGACCTCTCCTGCTTCAGAACCATAGGATACGCAGTGCACCCCAGCACACCTTGAGGATAATATTAAGAAGAGAGAGCAAACTGAGATCGAATGCTTGAAATCAGTACATAGGCAGCTCCTCTCACCCATGAGCACAGCAATGCATGGAGAAAAGTAGGAGAGCAGTAGAAAGCTGCATGAAAATCGATGTTTTTTGGCTTCTGTCATTTTTGATATTGAATAAATAATGAGAGTAAGTACGTCCTGGGCACAATTAAATTAATTCTACCATGCAATGTTCGTGTTTTTTTAACACTTATCAGAAGGTGCAGAATGACGTGTGTTGTTGCTCGTGTTTCACTTTTAGAAGCGTCTTGTCCCAAAATAGACGGATGGGCGCCGGATGCGCGCCAAGTCTGTGTGAGACCGGCGAGGCAACGAAGTTATGGTATCAGGGCATCGTAACCCCACGTTATCGAAGAGATGATCGGTTTCTTTAAACCGCTGACAGCATAGGTATCAGGACCGCGTAGTTGGGGTGGATGGATGATTATTCATTTTATAGATTATTAACACATTATTTTAGTATTCCTTATTTCGCGGGCTCTATTAAATCTGTGCCTCTTTTTCATGATGATCAATTTTGGATTAGTTATTTAATTATGTATCGTTAGACGCCCGCAGGGGCCCTAGGTGGACTATGCGGTGTGTTAGTTAGTCTAGTCCAACCTACGGTGGGAGAATTTGCACTCTCCCGGGCGCCTAACAAATATCCGAGCACAGCCAAGCGTTATGATGGCTAAAAGGTGAATTAATGTTGCTGTTGTTCTTGGAGAGTGAAAGTCTTGAATGGCAACTGTGCGTGGAGTTGACGGGGCGAGTCGAGGCGGGTTGACGCGAGTGGAGACGATTCGACTGGCGAGGCGATGAGTCGAGGCTAACCGAGGCTGGCTGAGACTAGGTGACCTGGGATTGGGGGGTACTCTCATGACCCGAGGGACTTGAGGGATTTTGGGGTTTCGGGAAAGTGGGGGACTTGGAAAACCAGGAGGATTTGGGGTGACCCACTTGTACCCTTCCGGGGCCCTTTGGGACCCCTTTGAGACCCTTTGGGACCCCCTTGAGACCCTTTCAGACCCTCTTGGGAAACTGTGGGACCCGTTTGAGGCCCCTCTGAACCCCGGCACCCCTGTTTCCCCCTACCCACGCTGTAAAACCCATACACTGAAAAATGTATATATGTAAAATGTTTGAGTAGAACAGTTGACCATTGCAGTCCACAGATTACTGGCGCAGAGAGCGAGGGTCGCGTCGAGGCTTGTCGAGGTGCGTCGAGATCAGTCGAAACATGTTGAGGAGAGTCGATTTGGTCGCGACAAACCGAGACTGGCCGGAATGATTCGAGACAAGCCGAGATGAGCTGAGACGAGGGGACCCGGGGAGCTCGGGATACCTTCCGGGATTCGTCGGGCTCATTTGGGACCCGAGACACCTGCCACCCCACTCGCAACCCAAAATGCTAAAGTGAAAATTTTGTTATCACAGTCCACATGATTACTAGCGCAGAGACTAACTCGGTATTTACGTTAAACCTACTCGGCATCTACGTCAAACCTTCTCGGTATCTACGTTAAACCTACTCTATCTACGTTAAACCTACTCTGTATCTACGTTAAACCTACTCTGTATCTACGTTAAACCTACTCTGTATCTACGTTAAACCAACTCTGTATCTATGTTAAACCAACTCTGTATCTACGTCAAACCAACTCTGTATCTACGTTAAACCTATTCGAAACCTACGTTGAACCTACTCGGAATCTGCGTTGAACCTACTCGGAATCTGCGTTGAACCTACTCGGAATCTGCGTTGAACCTACTCGTAATCTGCGTTGAACCTACTCGTAATCTACGCTGCACCTACTTTGCCACTCATCAATTGCCCTACGGGGGAGTCTGCATTAACTTCGCGTTGGAACTCCGGTGGAAAACATAAGC
The DNA here is from genome assembly GCA_016164225.1 of Gammarus roeselii. Classification (NCBI taxonomy): domain Eukaryota; kingdom Metazoa; phylum Arthropoda; class Malacostraca; order Amphipoda; family Gammaridae; genus Gammarus; species Gammarus roeselii. The sequence goes on along the minus strand of SDVV010041888.1, from coordinate 5,958 downwards.
AACTACTTCTACTCAAGACCGCAGGAGCTACTCTGCCTCACTGTAGTTGTATGGGGCGCGAAATGAAGAGTCCTTTGGCTGGGCTTACTGTGCCACTGGCAAGATGGTGTGCGAACGGCTCTAGGGAGGGAAGAATGGTCGAGGCGAAGAACAAAGAAAACGAAAGCGGCAGGAAGACGACAAAAAATACGGAAACACGGAGACGAGCGACAAAATATAACTGAAGCAATGGAAGGAAGGGTTGACAAAAACTGACTAATGCGACAGGAGGGAGGACAAAAAATAACGGACGCGACAAAAGAACGACGAAAAATAACGTAAACGAGAGGAAGTGAGACAAAAAGAACTGGAATGCGAACGAAAGGGAGGATAACAAAAGTTTATAAATGCGCAAAGGGGAAACACTACCGGATAAGAAAAGAAGGCGAAGGACGACAAAAGAGTCGTCACGTGATAGGTGGGGTGAAACCCATGATAACTCTGAGGAATGCAAACATGAAAATGAGGAGAGGGCGGGGAGGGTCAGGGTTTTCAAGGAGGAGGGGTATCGGAACAAGAGTCTATGTTGACAAACGCTAGTCTCTAAGCACATCTCAACACCGCACCCCGCGCAAGTACACCTCAGCACAATATCAAGTTGGCTAAGCTTCACGCGTTGCCGCTTGCGAATGTTTGAATACGAAATGCACAAGAGCGTCATGAATTTGAGTGACTATAGCTCATGAGAACATGACCCGCCACGTGTTTCCTCGTGAAAGAGTGACACGAGGTTGAATAATCGCGCTTTCCCCATGCGCAGTGAATGTAAAGGAGATTAGAGGGAATGTTGACAATCGGGAACATTTCACGCGACCTGCAGCTACCTAACTGGGAACCTGCGGGTGTGCGATTTCCAAGTTTCTTGGGAAAACGTCTGATGATTTAAGGTGTTTCGAATTCGCTTGGTTCGATCTAGCCCAGGTCGTGGTCGAGATAATGGCTGTCGAGACGGGTGCAACGCGTGTAATTTAATTCCAAACTTGAAACAAGAACCCCCTATACATACTATAAGCGCTGTCCTCGAATATTACTGAAGATTCAAAGTGCATTGTTAATTGCCAGCGTCTGTCGGACGTTTCTGTCAGGTTATGATGACCGCGCAACGGCCGTTTGTGTCAGGTTATGATGACCGCGCAACGGTCGTTTGTGTCAGGCTATGATAACCTCGCAACGGCCGTTTGTGTCAGGTTATGATGACCGCGCAACGGCCGTTTGTGTCAGGTTATGATGACCGCGCAACGGACGTTTGTGTCAGGTTATGATGACCGCGCAACGGCCGTTTGTGTCAGGTTATGATGACCGCGCAACGGCCGTTTGTGTCAGGTTATGATAACCGCGCAACGGACGTGTGTGTCAGGTTATGATGACCGCGCAACGGCCGTTTGTGTCAGGTTTTGATGACCGCGCAACGGCCGTTTGTGTCAGGTTATGATGACCGCGCAAGTAGACGAGAGTAGGAATCCCATGCACACAGTAACGTTGCTGCAGCAGAGCTGAGCAAAGAAGCTCGGTACGTTTTTGAGAATCTTGGACAATTTGATCCTTGAAATCGTAGCAGATTGATGGGCGTGGTATGTTCGACGGTCAGCTGAACACTCTGTGATACACACATCGATTGATGTGACTTTTAACTCGCGACCAAACTTTGTGGATTCCAAAACTTGGCAAAACTAGGTCCCGTTTGCTGGTTTGTACGCGGAGGCCCGCATTAGGATGACTTGCGCATTTTTTGTACCCAAATCAACTGACGCTCTTGGACGTCCACATGAAAAGGGCCTCACGTATCTAGAGAATTTAAATGAAATCAAAGTGATGTTTTATTTTTCCAAACTGCTAATGCAGTTCATGCACGGACTGACTTTGTATGCACGTCACAAGAGAAGCCTTCCATGTCTGTCCTCATTCGCACCGAATAAATCCGTGTATAGGCCTTGCTTGCTACCTGATTACAATTAAATCCGTGTATTGGCCTTGCTTGCTACCTGATTACAATTAAATCCGTGTATTGGCCTTGCTTGCTACCTGATTACAATTAAATCCGTGTATAGGCCTTGCTTGATACCTGATGACAATTAAATCCGTATATTGGCCTTGCTTGCTACCTGATTACAATTAAATGAGTGTATACACCTTGGTTGCTGCTTGATTACAATTAAACCCGTGTTAAGGCCTTGGTTGCTACGTGATTACAATTAAATCCGTGCACTGGCCCTGATTGCTACCTGATTACAATTAAATCCGTGTATAGGCCTTGGTTGCTACCTTATTACAATTAAATCCGTGCACTGGCCCAGATTGCTACCTGATTACAATTAAATCCGTGTATAGGCCTTGGTTGCTACCTTATTACCATTAAATCCGTGCACTGGCCCAGATTGCTACCCGATTACAATTAAATCCGTGTATAGGCCTTGGTTGCTACCTGATTACAAGTAGAAAAATTACCTGATTGTAGTGCCAGCTTCTGTCGCTGCAGATAATGAGTTTGAGTGTCGGCAATGACACATCGGTCTTGTAGCAGCCGAACCTAGTCACCCTCCAGAATAGAGAATAACGGTTGTTCACCTACATATTTGTACTGTACTCCCTGTGTGCTATTGCTCAACCGGCACTCCCGACCCGCGTAGCATTAGTCATAGAAGAGTGATGAGAGGAGCGTGTTCCGGCTTGCTTTAATGTTTTAAGCTAGGACTAAACAACTCATATGTACAGCCTCCGCTGACCAATTTACATGATGCCCACGTCGTCGTCGGCTTGGTGGTGCATGACAGGAATATTTTTTTCTGCCTACATGTGATGGTAGTTATTGTATGATAAAAATGATGCCTGTTCGTACTTTCTATGGTCGCCCTGTTTTCTATGGTCGTCGTGTTCTCTATGGTCGCCGTGTTCTCTACGATCGCCGTGTTCTCTATGGTCGCCGTGTTCTCTATGATCTCTCTGTTCTCTAAATTTGCCGTGTTCTCTATGGTCGCCCTGTTCTCTATGGTCGCCCTGTTCTCTATATTTGCCGTGTTATCTGTGGTCACCCTGTTCTCTATATTTGCCCTGTTCTCTATGGTCGCCCTGTTCTCTATATTTGCCGTGTTCTCTGTGGTCACCGTGTTCTCTATGGTCACCGTGTTCTCTATGGTCGCCGTGTTCTCTATGGTAGCCCTGTTCTCTATGGTCGCCTTGTTCTCTATATTTGCCGTGTTCTCTGTGGTCACCCTGTTCTGTATATTTGCCGTGTTCTCTGTGGTCACCCTGTTCTCTATATTTGCCGTGTTCTCTATGGTGTCCGTGTTTGTGTTGCTGGCATCGCTGGACTTGATCGCCTTATCGAAGTGTTCAGCCAATCTTCACAGAAAGCTAAAATGACCAAACTGCTACTCGGAAAATCTGAGCCATGTTGTATCCACTGTTTCAATTAATTATAGCTTATATTTTATCAACGTACCCATGGTCGATAAAATTAGGAGATGAAGTCATGAGAGGGTACAATTAAATTAAACATGAGCATTTATATCCTGTCTTTTGGTTATAAACGCCTCTCTTGTTGAGAGCCGTTCCATGATGGCGCCGTCCAACGCCAATCAGTCATTTCCCCTGATGACGCAGCACCCGTCCAATACACGCTTGCGAACGCTGATCTCTTCTCCTTGTATGGTTTGGCGTCACCGGCCATCAGGAACTTGTAATCTATTACATCCTATGGCATAGGGAAGGACGGTTAATGAGAGGGAGTGTCTGTAATTGTATTGTTGAAGCTGTAAACGATAATTTTTTCATTAGAAAGTCAAGAATCGGGCCTAAATGTTCCAAATTCAGTGCTTTTCATTATAAGTACAGAGGCGAGGCGACATGGAACCAAAGTGAACGTTGTCAAACATCACTTGAGTGCCCAGCAGACTAGTAATGATATCCACGCTACTTATCAGAGATCACTGGCCGCGGACGTGTATTCGCCACCAAAAAACTAGGACCTTTTCACTTGAATGTTGAACACAAATCAAATTACTTGCCATGTAGTACCACTTCAATTGATTCTCATTCACACTTCTTTTGTCACCTCCTCTACAACCCTCTCCTTCCTCCCAGTCTCCTTGGATTGACCTCGAAACTTTCCCTTTCACGGTCTCGTGGGCGGGGCCTGGCGGTGTGGACTGGCTCTGGAAAACCGGTTGCAATTAAAATCCATGTCAAGAAGGGTTGTTGTACTTGGACAAGAAGTTTATCAATGGACGACCATTAGGTCCTATGCTCATCCTTATTTACTGCATGTGTTGCCCAAGGACGTACTGATACAGAAGCTAGGCTAAATCCCCCTCGACAGGGGGGTGGTCGACGGACAGCCGCACATCACTCCTCGCATGCGCTCACGACACACGTGCTAAAAGTGAGCCCTTTTGCGGTAAACTTGAATTGGCCAGTCTAGACCCCCACCCCCTCCCGTAAGAGATTTCAAGTCAAGAGTGAGGTCAGAGATCTGTGTCGGCAGCAGTGTCCGACAGCTTTCACTGGTTTCCCCTACCGCGACAAAATTGCGACACCCACCCAAGCCCTACCCGCTTCTCAACGTGACGCAAGGGCAGTAAAGCATATCAGGGCCAAAGACTTACCTCGGAAATGATTTTTTTGTTTATAACCTTGACTGATACGTCCATTTCGATATTCTCCGCCGATTGTTTGTACACCGGTTATGTAATTTTATAGGTTTCAATTTTTAGATTCTACCAGCATGTTCCCGAACACAGTTCAGATATTCGAACAGTTCCCTCCCAGTAATCCATTTGAGCGAATCGCCACCCATCAGCCTGTTGTTGCTCGTGATCCCGGTCACCGTGTTGTAGAGCTGTCCCGCACTCCCTATCGTGATCCCGGTCACCGTGTTGTAGAGCTGTCCCGCACTCCCTAACGTGTTCCCGGTCACCGTGTTGTAGAGCTGTCCCGCACTCCTAGCGTGATCCCGGTCACCGTGTTGTAGAGCTGTCCCGCACTTCCTAGCGTGATCCCGGTCACCGTGTTGTAGAGCTGTCCCGCACTCCCTAGCGTGATCCCGGTAACCGTGTTGCAGAGCTGTCCCGCACTCCCTAGCGTGATCCCGGTCACCGTGTTGCAGAGCTGTCCCGCACTCCCTAGCGTGATCCCGGTCACCGTGTTACAGAGCTGTCCCGCACTCCCTAGCGTGATCCCGGTCACCGTGTTGTAGAGCTGTCCCGCACTCCCTAGCATGACGCCACCGTGTTGTAGAGCTGCCCCGCACGCCCTAGCATGACGCCACCGTGTTGTAGAGCTGTCCCGCACTCCCTAGCATGACGCCACCGTGTTGTAGAGCTGTCCCGCACTCCCTAGCGTGATCCCAGTCACCGTGTTACAGAGCTGTCCCGCACTCCCTAGCGTGATCCCGGTCACCGTGTTGCAGAGCTGTCCCGCACTCCCTAGCGTGCCCCCGGTCACCGTGTTGCAGAGCTGTCCCGCACTCCCTACCGTGATCCCGGTCACCGTGTTTAGAGCTGTCCCGCACTCCCTAGCATGACGCCACCGTGTTGTAGAGCTGTCCCGCACGCCCTAGCATGACGCCACCGTCTTGTAGAGCTGTCCCGCACGCCCTAGCAATGCCTCACCGTGTTGTAGAGCTGTCCCGCACTCCCTAGCATGACGCCACCGTGTTGTAGAGCTGTCCCGCACGCCCTAGCATGACGCCAACGTATTGTAGAGCTGTCCCGCACTCCCTAGCATGACGCCACCCACCGTGTTGCAGAGCTGTCCCGCACTCCCTAGCGTGATCCCGGTCACCGTGTTGCAGAGCTGTCCCGCACTCCCTAGCGTGATCCAGGTAACCGTGTTGTAGAGCTGTCCCGCACTCCCTAGCATGACGCCACCGTGTTGTAGAGCTGTCCCGCACGCCCTAGCATGACGCCACCGTGTTGTAGAGCT
>SDVV010041887.1:0-10391 GCA_016164225.1 Gammarus roeselii | reverse complement strand
TGTGTGTGTGTGTTTTCAGGTAACTACGTACAAATCTATGCATAGATACAATCATAAATTGATGCAGGTACAATTGTATAACTTCAAGTGTATGGAGTGTATTTGTAAATTTGTTAATATTGCAACCTCCCCGATACCACGAACAGGTGTTCATTAAGGTAAGTGATTTTCGGTTTCTGTTAAAAGGTGATGTTGGACTACTCTATTTACGTTTTCTGTTAACCCTAAATCGTTGAAGGATTTTCTTTCGCTAGTATGCTTCCAAATTTTAAGGAACCTGTGCAATTTTTAGTTGCTTGCCAGGCCACAGATGAGGAGAGGGAGTTTGCTGTCTGACTACTCACTAGGAAGGCAATGCTCGTTGCTTGCCAGGCCACAGAGGAGGAGAGGGAGTTTGCTGTCTGACTACTCACTAGGGAGGCAATGCTCGTTGCTTGCCAGGCCACAGAGGAGGGGAGGGAGTTTGCTGTCTGACTACTCACTAGGAAGGCAATGCTCGTTGCTTGCCAGGCCACAGAGGAGGAGAGGGAGTTTGCTGTCTGACTACTCACTAGGGAGACAATGCTCGTTGCTTGCCAGGCCACAGAGGAGGGGAGGTAGTTTGCTAGAGATTGCCATACTTAGAACGACTGACACATCCAAATTCTTTACCCTCGAAAAATTACATAATTCTTCACCCCTGAAAAATACAGAATTCTTTACACCAGAAAAATACAGATAAACTTGCAGGAATTGACGTCTTTTGTGATTTGAATTCACCAATTATTTGAACTGATAATAAAGGAAAATTGTGATAATGCAAAGGCAGCGGCAAAATATATTTTAAACCTAACTTAAGTGGATCATAAAAGGGTTATCCAACACGATCGAGTACGACAGTCACAACAGCAATATTCAAGGTTCAGAAGGCAACTTAAAAATATGTAGACGCTTCAGCATATGTAGAGAAGGTACCGTAGGAGCCGAAGTTACCAATAACGTTGACTTAAAGGTGGTACTCGACTCATTGTGGTAGTCTATGTTGTGAGTAGTTCCTGCATAGACTGAGTAGAGATTAAGATAGTAGTTCCTGCATAGACTGGGTAGAGATTCAACTGATGGTAGTGAAGTGTGTCTCTCCCATGAGGCGTTCCTGGAAAAGTCATTGGAAATCATATATTTTGTAAATTCGAGGATCATGACAAAAGTTCTTAAGATTGGAAACTGATGGTAACGTCGTGAGTAGGGAAACCTAATGTCAGTAGGGCAACCTAATGTCAGTAGGGAAACCTAATGTCAGTAGGGAAACCTTATGTCAGTAGGGCAACCTAATGTCAGTAGGGAAACCTAATGTCAGTAGGGAAACCTAATGTCAGTAGGGAAACCTAATGTCAGTAGGGCAACCTAATGTCAGTAGGGAAACCTAATGTCAGTAGGGAAACCTAAAGTCAGTAGGGAAACCTAATGTCAGTAGGGAAACCTAATGTCAGTTGGGAAACCTAATGTCATTGTTAGCTACTGTCACTTATATTAAAAATCACAGCAGTTTTTCCAGCTATTGTTATTTAGGATTCAATACGTTGTATGATCTACCAATATACTGATAAATGTTTTATTTATGTAAAGTGAATTTTTGTTGTATTAAAAAAAATCATGAATTCACATATATATATTTTTTTTTTCCTGTCCGTTTTCTTCTAGTTTAAAAAGTCGAAAATCTAATTGAAACCATTTTGCATTCCATGGATAAATAGCTCTTGTATGCTCATCGATACACCTTGACTAATTATCACGGAGGTAAGAAGTGGAAGCTGTGAAGAGTAGAATTGGTCGCAGGGCATTGACACGACAATCCACATCCGCGCAGTGCTTGACAAAACTCGCAGTATTTTGGCAAGACAATTCCTACCCTCGAAGTGGTTTGGCATGATAGACCACAACCTCGCAGTGCTTAGCAAAACAGTCATCATCATCGCAGCATTGACAATCCACATTCTCGCAGTGCTTTGGCAAGACAGACTACATCCTTGCAGTGCTTCGCAAGACAGTTCACTTCCTCGCAGTAATTTGACCAAACAATCCACAACCTAGCAAGGCTTTAACAAGACAGACCACGTCCTCGCAATGCATTGACAGACAATTCACATCATCACAGTGCATTAAAAACGAGTTCATATCCCTGCAGTAGATTGGCAGGGGAGCGCACATCCTCGCAGTGCTTTGGCAAGAGAGTCAATATCCTCGCAGTGCATAGGGAGACAGTTCATATCCTCGCAGTGCATCGGGAGACAGTCCGACTCCTAGCGGTGCTTTGGCAAGAAGTCCACCTCCTCGCAGTGCTTTGAGTCACAACACTATTACCCTGCCATATTCATCTCCTGCAAACTGTCTTAATCTCTAAAAGTTTTTGAAAGAACATCTCCATCTTCATTAAGTTCACATATGACTATTTTTATCGTGGCAAATAAAGATTGTTGGAGTCCTAAACAAATAGCAATATCATCAAACAATAGTCGAAGAAATTTGGATATTTTAGGATGTCGGAGACTTCAGAAAAAAAATTAGGCGAATATAAAGTGTGTGAGCCCCTCGACGTCAAAGGGACCATGTCTCAGAAGGGCTCCGGATCATTGGCTACAGATGTTATGACATTAGTCGCGATAAAAGGAGCCACTGTTTGAAGACTAATACTCTATCAGCCCGACTGACTAATCTCAATTGAGACACCTGCAAACAAAAATCTTCTCGGTTCAAAGTCATGTCTGTTGAAAAATTTCGTTTGCTCTGGAAAATTTATCAATAACCTTGTTTGAACGTTGAGTTGATGCCGTGGAGGGGTGAGGGGGAAGGCAGATATGAGTAAGGAGGAGTGGCCAAACACGGAAAGAAGGGGAGGTTTGGACTGAAGACTGGCATGAGGCAGGGGTGGAAAGAGGTATAAAATATTCACTGAAGGAGGGTGATGGTTGTACTTGTGATTCATTCATAGAATAGGTAATTCAATAATTGTTAACTTAGAAACCCTTAGCAATCAATTTACAAAAGAAAAAGATTATAAGAAACTACTTCAGTCATATAAAATATTTTTTATTTACTTCTGATCACCTATACATTATTGTACGGTCTAACAAATAACAACATCTCATCTCAGTACCCACGGCGATGCCGCTGACCTGTTGTGATGGGTTGAATCTCATGTTACGTTATTGTAAACTTTTCTTTATTAAACCAACAATGAAGTAAAGTGCAGTATAATCCGGAGATGAGAACAATTTCAATTAACTAACCCAGTGTTTTCTCCCCCACTTCTTACATATTTCATCCTAATGCGTGTATTTAAAAATCAGTTTTAAGTTCAAAACAAATTCCGCAGTCACAGAGAAACAGAGCCCGGAGAAACCGTAGCTGGAAAGCACTCATTCGACGCTCGCATCTCACGAAGAGTGGAATACATTTATTTTCTCTCGGGTGTGAAAGGAAACACAGATAAAAATAAGGTTTATTTTATGGGAGCTGTTCTCCCTGTTGGGCGGCACCTGCACTCTCGGTAATGCGGTCACAGCAACGCGCACATTACGGCGACATCAGCGGGCGGTGTCGCCTTTAAGTCATGCATCTCATTAAGGCGATAGAAACTCTGAGGAAGTATGTGCCACCTCAACGTGGCAGCAGAGTCGTCAACAAAGAGGGGCCGACTGGCAGATGTTTCATCACATTGAAGTCGGGTTATGAGGCGTCTAGGTTTGGTCGGGAACATTAGACTAAAACACATTACATAATATTGTTTATGAAAGAGGAAAAGTTAATAGGGCGGGCCTCTTTGCACCAGGTCCTGTTGCTATGGGTTGTAAACACATCACATAACATTAGTTATGAAGGAGGAAGAGTTCATAGGGCGGGCCTCTTTGCTCCAGGTTCTGTTGCAATGGGTTATAAACACATTATATAACATTGGTTATGAAGAAAGAAGAGTTAATAGGGCAGGCCTGTTAGCACCAGGACCTATTGTAATGAAATATAAACACATGACCTAACATGGGTTACGATTGAGGATGTCTTTATATAGGGCGGGTCTCTTTACACCAGGTCATGTAGGAATGAGTTAATGAGTTATAAACACGCTGCATTACCTGGCTTATAGGTTATTATAGTGAAAGACTTGATAGGGTGGGCCTCTTTATTCAATGTCAGAGTGAAATGGGTTATTTTAACAAGAAATGTCACCTTAAGGAAAGCGTCTTATAAGTACATAATGTCACAGCTTCCGCATGGAGGGTCAGCGAGAATAATTATAAGCCCTTTTATGAAGCGCCCGTCATACTTCAACGTGTCTCTTGAGGTGGTAACTTTAGAGGACAGCAGGTCATACACGACATTTCACACTACGGCAGGTCATACACGCCGCATTATACTACAGCAGGTCATACACGTCACCTTACAGTACAGCAGGTCATACATAACACCGTATAGTACGGCAAGTATACACGTCGCAATATAATACAGCAGGTCATACACGACACCTTACAGAACAGTAGGTCATACACAACACTCCACAGTACGGCAGGTCATAAACGTCGCATTATAATACAGCAGGTCATACACGACACTTCACAGAACGACAGGTCATACACGTCGCATTATAATACAGCAGGTCACACACGTCACTTTACAGTACAGCAGGTAATGCACGTCTCTTTACAGTAAAGCAGATCATACACGTCTCCTTACAGTACACCAGTCCATACACCCCCTTTACAGTACAGTAGGTCATACACGTTTATTTACAGCAATTCAGGTCATACACCACACCTTACAGTACAGCAGGTCATACACGACACTTTACACTACAGCAGGTTATACACGTCACTCTGGAACACGTTGTAGCATGCCAGGCCTCATTATGTTGTCATTGTGGAGCGTGTAATATAATAAGGAGGCGTTATGTCGGTACCAGTCCCGACAAAGTGTGTTACTTTAGAGCCAGTAATCTGGCAAGCTACGCTGTGCTGGTGGCCTATACTTCAAGTTCTTAGTTATGGTCATTATAGTGATAATTTAGGCAGGGACATCAGTTTATGTGTAGTTAGGCATGTGTTTAGACAGGCCGCAGTTTCCTCCTAGGAGAGTATCCGGGAGGCCGATCACAGGGGGAGTGGAGGGTGACCGATCACAAGGAGAGTGGAGGGGAGGCCGATCACATGGAGAGATGAGGGGAGGCTAATCATAGAGAGAGGGGAGGGGAGGCTGATCACAGAGAGAGGGGAGGGGAGGCCGATCCCAGTAAGAGGGGAGGGGAGGCCGATCACAGAGAGAGATGAGGGGAGGCTAATCACAGAGAAAGGGGAAGAGAGGCCGATCACACAGAGAGGGGAGGGGAGTCCGATCACAGGGAGAGTGTCAGGGAGGCCGATAGCAGAGAGAGTGGAGGGAGACCGATCACAGGGAGAGGAGAGGAGAGGAGAGGCCGATCACAGGGAGAGATGAAGGGAGGCCAATCACAGAGAGAGGGGAGGGGAGGCCGATCACAGAGAGAGGGGAAAAAAGGCCGATGACAGGGAGAGTGTCAGGGAGGCCGATCACATGGAGAGTGTCAGGGAGGCCGATCACATGGTGAGTGTCAGGGAGGCCGATCACAGGGAGAGTGGAAGGGAGGCCGATCACTCACAGGGAGAGGGGAGGGGAGGCCAATCACAGGGAGAGTGTCGGGTGGCCGATCACAGGGAGAGATGAGGGGAGGCCGATCACAGGGAGAGATGAGAGAGGTCAATCACAGAGAGAGGAGAGGAAAGGCCAATCACAGAGAGAAGGGAGGGAGGCCGGTCACAGAGAGAGTGTCAGGGAGGCCGATCACAGGGAGAGTGGAGAGGAGGCCGATCACAGAGAGAGTGTCAGGGAGGCCAATCACAGGGAGAGTGGAGTGGAGGCCGATCACAGGGAAAGTGGAGGGAGGCCGATCGCACGGAGAGATGGGGGGAGGCCAATCACAGAGAGAGGAGAGGGGAGGCCGATCACAGAGAGAGTGTCAGAGAGGCCGATCACAGGGAGAGTGGAGGGGAGGCCGATCATAGGAAGAGTGGAGGAGAGGCCGATCACAGGGAGAGTGGAGGAGAGGCCGATCACAGGGAGAGTGGAGGGGAGACTGATCGCAGTGAGAGATGAGGGGAGGCCAATCACAGAGAGAGGGGAGGGGAGGCCGATCACAGAGAGAGGGCACGAGAGGCCGATCACAGGGAGAGATGAGGGGAGGCCAATCACAGAGAGAGGGGAAGGAAGGCCGATCACAGAGAGATGGGAGGCTGATCACAGAGACAGGGGTGGGGAGGCGGATCACTTGGAAAGGGGATGGGAGGCCGATCACAGAGTTAGGGTAGGGGAGGCCGATCAAAGAGAAAAAGGTGGGGAGGCCGATCGCAGTACGAGGGGAATAGAGGCCGATCACAGAGAGAGGAAAGGGGAGGCTGATCACAGGGAGAGAGGAGGGAGGCTGATCACAGGGAGAGTGGAGGGGAGGCCGATCACAGGGAGAGATGAGGGGAGGCTAATCATAGAGAGAGGAAAGGGAGGATAATCACAGAGAGAGGGAAGGGAAGGCCGATCACAGAGAAAGAGGAGGGGAGGCCGATCACAGGGAGAGTGCCAGGGAGGCCGATCGCAGGGAGAGTGTCAGGGAGGCCGATCATAGGGAGAGTGGAAGGGAGGCCAATTCCAGGAAGAGTGGAGGAGGGGCCGATCACAGGGAGAGTGGAGGGGAGGCCGATCACAGAGAGAGGGCACGAGAGGCCGATCACAGGGAGAGATGAGGGGAGGCCAATCAAAGAGAGAGGGGAGGGAAGGCCGATCACAGAGAGAGGGGAGGCTGATCACAGAGAGAGGGGTGGGGAGGCTGATCACTGGGAGAAGGGATGGGAGGCCGATCACAGAGATAGGGGAGGGGAGGCCAATCAAAGAGAAAAAGGTGGGGAGGCTGATCGCAGTACGAGGGGAAGGGAGGCCGATCACAGAGAGAGGAAAGGGGAGGCTGATCACAGGGAGAGAGAAAGGAGGCCGATCACAGAGTGAGGGGAGGGGAGGCCGATCACAGGGAGAGGATATGAGAGGCCGATCACAGAGAGAGGAGAGGTGAGGCCATCACAGAGAGAGAGGAGGGGAGGCTGATCACATAGAGAGGGGAGGGGTGCCGATCACAGAGAGAGGGGATGGGAGGCCGATCATAGAGAGAGGGGAAAGGAGGCCGATCAAAGAGAAAGGAAAAAGGAGGCCGACACAGGAAGAGGGGAGGGAAGGCCAATCAGTGGGAGAGGCAAGGAGAGACCAATCACAGGGAGAGGGAAGGGGAGGCCGATCATAGAGAGAGGGGAGGGGAGGCCGATCAAAGAGAAAAGGGAGTGGAGGCTGATCACAAGAAGAGGGGAGGAGGCGGATCACAGGGAGAAGGGATGGGAGGCCAATCACAGGGAGAAGGAAGGGGAGGTCTATCCCAGAGAGAGGGGAGGGGACCCCAATGACAGAGAGAGGGGAAGGGAGGCCAATCAATGAGGGAGGGGAGGGTAGACCGATCACGTGGAGAGTGGAGGGGAGGCCGATCACAGAGAGAGGTAAGGGGAGGCCGATCACAGAGAGAGGGAAAGGCAAGCAATTACATTAGGCTCTTTGACAGCGAGGATGGCAGGAAGATATGACTTAAAAGTGTGTTTATGATAATAGTCCCCCTTCAGCAGTACGTTAGAAGTTGCGTCCAATTTTACGGTTACACGATTTTTTTTAATCACAAGCAGCAACTTATTCTCAATACCTTAATAAAGCCTAAAATGAAGCAGGATACAAATAATGAGTGGGAGAGCTATACTATTAGTATCATTATCCATTAAATCTCAGTAAAGATCAGTAGGTATTGCACACCGTTCAAACCAACTGTGTTCTTTTAATGCAAAGTCTGCCAACTCCCTTCCTGCTTTGTTTTCCATAGTGAAAGTGTTTTCATCTGCTTTCTTTACCGCTATCGCAAGACGCTCCCTGTTCTCATTTTGTTCGGTCTCATTTCTTTAAATTTAGATGTTGGCGGCAGTGGCAAGGCTTAAGGAGAATGTGCTGCTCTACAGTTCCTTCAAGCCTGGCACCGAAGGTTATAAATGAGGTGACCATGGAATAGTCCCCGGGGATAAGATTGGAGACTAGCATATCCCGCAAAGGACACTTTATGACCTCTTTGGGTGCGGGAGGCCGGCAAAACAACTTATGACTCATTCTGAAGCGCGGCTCAGCACTGCTGGACGGATTTGGTGAGGGTTCCTCTGATGCTGGGGAGATGCGCATTGGCCTCCAGCAGTAGGAGGTGATGGTAGGTAATAGGGATAGTAGGTTATACTAGAAGATAAGAATCACGATGAAAGGTAATAAAGGATAGGAAGTAAAAAGGGAGAGAATACTGGATGGAAGAATATATGGAATGGAAGGTTATGGAATGGAAGGTAACTTTGAATGAAAGTTAAAAAAGGCTGGAAATGAAGTTTGGGATGAAAGGCCATAAGGGATGAACGGTAGTAGGATATGGAAGGTAACACTGGATGAAGGCAATAAGGTTTGGAAGGTTGTAAGGGAGAATCGATGATGTACTGGCAATTTTAGTATGCAAAACATTATCGATATAAAACAGACGGAGTGTTTATCTAGCTCTGTCTGTACGTCCTGAAGCAATCTCCTGCAATCTCTGATTGCAAGGAAGGAAAAACTTTGTACACGTCTTGAATCAATCTCATGCAATCCCCGAAGGCAAGGAAGGAACCCTGTGAACACGTCCTGATGCAATCACCTGCCAATCTTAGGAGGCAAGAAGTGAAGCCTTGTATACCATGTCCTGAGGCATACTCCTGCTAATCCTTAGTAGCAAGGAAGAAAGCCCTGCACATGTACAATTCGAGACCCTCGTTTCTGTTAGTCGACCTAAGAACAAGAATAAAAAGAATTGCTTGAATCTTTTTCCCCTTACGAACGGATACAAATAACGTCGCAGAACACGACTGATCAGCCTGGACATCAATCACAGCAGCAATCTCGATGATCTCCATGCACCGCCCCTCCAAAACACGACTGATCAGCCTGGACATCAACCACAGCAGCAATCTCGGTGATCTACATGCACCGCCTCTCCAGAACACGACTGATCAGCCTGGATATCAATCACAGAAGCAATCTCGGTGATCTCCATGCACCGCCCCTCCAGAACACGACTGATCAGCCTGGACATCAATCACAGCAGCAGTCTCGGTGATCTCCGTGCACCGCCTCTCCAGAACACGACTGATCAGCCTGGACATCAATCACAGCAGCAATCTCGGTGATCTCCATGCACCACCCCTCCAGAACACGACTGATCAGCCTGGACATCAATTACAGCAGCAATCTCGGTGATCTCCGTGCACCGCCTCTCCAGAACTCGACTGATCAGCCTGGACATCAATCACAGCAGCAATCTCGGTGATCTCCATGCACCGCCCCTCCAGAACACGACTGATCAGCCTGGACATCAATTACAGCAGCAATCTCGGCGATCTCTATGCACTGCCCCTCCAGAACACGACTGATTAGCCTGGACATCAATCACAGCAGCAATCTCGGTGATCTCCATGCACCGCCCCTCTAGAACACGACTGATCAGCCTGGACATCAATCACAGCAGCGATCTCGGTGATCTCCATGCACCGCCCCTCCAGAACACGACTGATCAGCCTGGACATCAATCACAGCAGCAATCTCGATGATCTCCATTCACCGCCCCTCCAGAACACGACTGATCAGCCTGGACATCAATTACAGCAGCAATCTCGGCGATCTCTATGCACCGCCCCTCCAGAACACGACTGATCAGCCTGGACATCAATCACAGCAGCAATCTCGGGATTTCCATGCACCGCCCCTCTAGAACACGACTGATCAGCCTGGACATCAATCACAGCAGCAATCTCGGCGATCTCCATGCACCGCCCCTCCAGAACACGACTGATCAGCCTGGACATCAATCACAGCAGCAATCTCGGTGATCTCCATGCACCGCCCCTCCAGAACACGACTGATCAGCCTGGACATCAATTACAGCAGCAATCTTGGTTATCTCCATGCACCGCCCCTCCATAACACGACTGATCAGCCAGGACATCAATCACAGCAGCAACCTCGGTGATCTCCATGCGCCGCCCCTCCAGAACACGACTGATCAGCCTGGACATCAATCACATCAGCAATCTCGGTGATCTCCATGCACCGCCCCTTCAGAACACGACTGATCAGCCTGGACATCAATCCAGCAGCAATCTCGGTGATCTCCATGCACCGCCCCTCCAGAACACGACTGATCAGCCTGGACATCAATCACAGCAGCAATCTCGGTGATCTCCATGCACCGCCCCTCCAGAACA
>SDVV010041886.1:0-10391 GCA_016164225.1 Gammarus roeselii | reverse complement strand
CACACAGACCAGACTGCTCACCAATCTCACACAGACCAGACTGCTCACCAATCTCACACAGACCAGACTGCTCACCAATCTCACACAGACCAGACTGCTCACCAATCTCACACAGACCAGACTGCTCACCAATCTCACACAGATCAGACTGCTCACCAATCTCACACAGACCATCCACGAAGGCCTGAACGAAATCAAGCCAGCCCTACGCCCCCTAGTGTGTGTCATTATCATTAGTGCATTTATCGACACAGTTCATAGAGTCGTCTCTAGAAACAAAATGCCCAACACATCCATCCATCCAAGAAACAAGAAGCTGCTTGCTTATTTCCTCCTGGCGAACCTTTGCACAGCCTATTCCATTCAGTCATCAACACCTTCATGCATGACCATCCCACACCAAACACACAACACAACACATACATCCGCTCATCAGCGGATGATCTTACAATCATCACACGACCACACAAATACGAGACACCAAGCAGCACACCCCCAGCACTATGTATCCAAACTCACTCGAAGTCTGTCATCAGAACAACAGAATGAATTTGTCCGAGTGCAAGTCATCCCCTACCATATCAACACCAGACAACAGTAGACGTCGCATTCACCCTCATGTCACACACAACTACACTCTTATACCCCACTGTCTCAACACCACGATTCTTGGAGTAACATACGGCGCAGGAACGCCGTTCAAACCTTTCATAAACAACATCAACGCGCAAGCCGAAAATAAACTGATAGTACTCCGAAAACCTCTCATAAACAACATTAGCGTGCAAGACGAAAATAAACTGAAAATGCCGCCAAAAATAAATTGAAAGTACTCCGGACAACATCCTACGGACATTCCAAGGAATCAATAGCAACACTATTCAAACAATTCATCACTGCCTGGTCCTCTGGACTTGTTCCCACAGACAAACTCCTTACATAGAATACAGAACACGGCCTGACGCATCGTTACAGGTTGTACACATACTAAACAAGTCTTCCCTCTTAGATTAAACTAATTGGACCCTGCTCATCTGTGTAACCACCAATTGAACCCATGTCATAAATTAAACGCATTTGGCAATCATCTTATGAAGAAATTCAACTTCTGCACGACGGATGTTTAAATACAGCTCTTTAAAACCTACTGCTACCCTATCTACTGTAACTCACTGTGGTGTAAATTTACGAGAGTCACCATCAGTTAACTGAGAGTAGCATAAAATGATACTTTTCGGAGGCTGGTCGGTGTACCTAGAAGATCGAGTGCTAGCTTTGTATTTGCAGCATATGACGTTGACTGTCTTAAGGTACGAGCTAGAAAAAGTAACTATCGCCTCCAGGAGCGTATTTTAAAATCTAATAATCCCTTCCTGGAGGCCTTATGTAATAGCGACGGATATGAACTATCTCCAATAATAGAGAGGTGGGACAGAATCCTGCTAGTGCAGGAAGATCCCGATATTAATAGCAATAATGTTTGACATCTGTCTGCCTTTCCATGTTGTGGGCCCATTGTACGTACGTGAATGCCAGGCTGGGAGACGTCCCTGATAAGTGGCTGACAGGTGGCTTTGTGCTTTCCTTCTCAAAAAGTGAGCTTTAGTATATAGTCATGTGGGCGAGGGACATACAAATGTATCCAGTCGCGCTTGTCGCCAACTCAACATAGGAATCTATGTCGCGTATTTCATCCCTACTCTGTCTTGTTTCCGTGTATGTTCTTTTGGTGCGTAATTTGAATGTATTGGTAGGAACGCTGTCAAACTTGTTCCTGTGTAATCATTTTTGTACCATCTAGTCTTCTTTAAAGTCTATTCTTATTATTTTTATTATTACTATTATTGTTATTATAAAGTTCAAAAAATATATAATACTCCGGCAGCACACTTTGGCTCCCTTTACGTCACCAGTTCTCAATCTACAGACAGTAGATCTATGTAGAAACAAATACACACACTTCACAGCGCTTACACTGTCTCCTACTAATACCAACACGGTCCTACAGAGTCGTCCACCGGAGGTGGACGAGGGTGAGTTGAGGTCAAGACTGAGGTGCGGTAACCAAGATAAACATTCTAGACTTTTTATTCCCAAATTTGACGTGAACCACATGACCCTCTAGTTATACCAACATAGACTGGGGAACGTCCTTTCCAATTGTGCCTGCAGTACCGGGGCGTGCCCGATACGGTCGAGCACGTCATAGCGTTGTGTCCAGCCACCGCACCCGGCAGGCTCAACCATGATATCACGTCGGTGCGTGATCTGTGGAAGCGCCAGCAAGACCGCATAAATCTTCTCAGAGGTGTGGGTCTAATGTAGGGGCCTGCACTGGCCGTGACATTGCTTTAGGCAGAAGGAGTTACATCAGCTGGCAGAAGGAGTTACATCAGTAACATCAGCAGCAACACCTCACCGGCTCATAACGAGCCCTGCTTCTCAGGTACACATCACCCTAACAAATCCCTGATCTCCGGTTCTTACTGCCCTGTAACGAGGCCCTGTCTTATGTTGCTCACTGACCTAAAGAGCCCCTGTCTTCTGTTGCTCACTGACCTAAAGAGACCCTGTCCTCTGTTGCTCACTGACCTAAAGAGCCTCTGTTGCTCACTAACCTAAAGAGCCTCTGTCCTCTGTTGCTCACTGACCTAAAGAGTCCCTGTCCTCTGTTGCTCACTGACCTAAAGAGCCTCTGCCCTCTATTGCTCACTGACCTAAAGAGTCCCTGTCCTCTGCTGCTCACTGACCTAAAGAGCCCCTGTCCTAGGGAGCTCACTGCCCAAACTAGATAAGATTACAGGGCTTATCTACACCAGAGTTTAGGCGAGACTTCAGTGAGCTCCTCCGTATAGGACGCGAAATCGTAAATTCTGATGAGTTCGCAACCTAGTATGTGAGGAAACAACACCTTTTCAAATTAAAATTATTTCGAGTTGTTGATTGTGGTATGTACGTACTCCTGTGCATACGGGAATAATACTTTATTATCATAGTTATCGAAATCGAAGAATTTATACGTGGCTTTCAATAGCTTCTCTTTGTTTCTGTGCTCGCTAATTAGTATGCCGAAGCTACTCACCGCCCTAACAAGCTCTACCTCATGTATTCACCGCCCAAATGAACTCCACTCACCAGGTGCTCACAGTCTTAACGAGCACTACAGCAGATACTCAACGCCTAACGTCTCATACATCAAGTACTCACTGCCCCAACGTGCTTCACATCAGGTACTCACCGTGGGGAATATTCCTTTGGTGTGGGTAACAAGGAGGCAGGTCTTGCCCACAGTGCCGTCTCCGACGACAGTCACTTTCAGAGGCTTCCCAGTGAAGGGACAGATGGTCACCTTGTCGTCAGACATCGTTGGGGTGTGGGACAGGTTTGGGAGTTTGAGCCAGGAGGAGGTCAGGTGGATGGTTCGGCTCCAGCCGACGAGGTTATAATGTTGAACAGTTTCCAACTGAAGTAGTCGTGGTAGCGGAGTTTAGAGGAGTTTATCGATGTATGTTTGGAGTACGACGGGGTATCAACGGTTCAAAATGTATTTTTTAACGGATTGTTCAGTCTTGAGGCCCTGATCCATAAATAAAAGAAGTGTGAAGAAATAGCGGATTGGCGATTGGTCCCTAATGTGAGGGCGGGTGGCTTGCCAGAGGACGTCAGAGTTCTTCGTTCTAAATTAACAAGACGTCGTCAACCTAAAATTTAAAATGAATACTTGGTCTTCCTGAAGGATTGATTTCTGATGATATCGTGAACTAACACTTCTAACAATCGTCTATTCACTATTAAAATCAACACTTAAAAAAAAACGGGTCACATATCCCCACTGTCAGGTTATTGCTCTGCTATGGCGTATCGAACTCAAAAACTAAATCACTGTAAGATCAACAGGCAGGACTGGCTCCCGATTTCTGTTACCTGGAAATGCCTGTGAATAAATAAGTTAGTTATTTTCTTTACAAATAAAGAAATAGCGAGAGAAAGAAAAAAAAATTCGTTCACGAGATGCTTCGTGGTATTCTGAAAATTCACAAAGTATTTCTTAATTCTATAGCACACATTAAATACAGGGTCCAATTGTATCGAGTGAATGCACTTGGTTCCACATAAGAATTACTAGTTCTATGGAACAAGAGAATACGCCGTTTCTGCATCCTTCTGAAGAATTTCTAAGTTTTTTGCCGGTCTGACGAATATAAATTGAACATCATTGGCATTCTATATTATTCTGGCGTCGTCGAGAGGGTTTCCGAAGTTGATGTCATTAATGAACAAAAGGAAAAGAATCGGTCCCAGCATCGGTCCATGTGGAATTCCGAAATTGACCGGTCTTGGAGAAGAGGTGATCTTTCTCTCTAACACAACAGACTGAGTTCGATGTCTATTGAATCGCTCTTTGGATGAAAATGATTGTTTCATAGCTTTCGATTACCAGTTAACGAGTCATCTCGTGCTACTGTAGGAATTAGACTTTGGATATCATTGATAGTAGATCATAAACGAAACAAAAGGAGAGGAAAATAACGTCTTGCGTATCAAATGGTAATGTAGCTGGTCTTGAGGACAGAAAACAATATCTGCAAAATGAAAAAAAAGACTAAAAAGTAGCTGTAATCATCACCTTAATAATTAGAATATTAATTGCATCTGCCTACCTTTTAATAGGCACCATCTGTTACCCACTATCAAATGAATCCGGGATATGCTTACGGTAAAAAAATGATAATGAAATGAAATATGGTAGTCAGATAACAAGAAAAGTTTCGTGTAGATGTTGCTAAAGAACCGGTTTACTGCAGACGCTTGATTTGTTCCCGGTTAGAAAAGAGTTCCGGGCCGCTAGCAGCAGCAGCAGCAGAAGCAGCAGCAGCGACTGCCTAGCAGGAATGAGGCAGGCACCGGCTTGGTGATAGCAACATGTGAAGTCGGGCAAAAAAGTAGGATGCAACATTTTTTAGGCTATACATAAGTCTTAATAGAGCCGTCAATAGCACAAAAGACTGCCTCTTTAGAGGGAACGGACACCTGGCTAAGACCGCGGCAGGAGGTCGGAATAGGTGAACAAAAAGTACTCTATGGCAAGAGCTACTCCGTTTATGACTACGTAGGCAAAGAAGGACCTTATGATTATGGAGTAGCTATCACCGGAGCCGTATGTGTCAGAAGATGCCGCATGACGATCGGCATAGCGACTCCACCCAGGATTCGTATCTACAGGTCCATGTTGGTCTAAACAAACAGGTCCGCCAAGGTGGAAAAGGAATCCTTCTTTAGGTACAGGGTTTTGAGTTCAGTGTACTGAGGATGGATTTGGGACCAATGCAAAGTAGACCAACACATCGTGGGCAGAGAAAATGTTTAGCAGCCACCTGCGTCCAGGTCTCGAAATATAACAGTCGTTTGAAATCCATGGTTATCGTGACATAAATTAGATAAGACAAAAAATCACTTTGCTATATGCTTCTAAATATTAGTCTCCAATTATTAAAACAATGCTTAAATAGATCTAGATGCAAGGTGTGCCCAATTTGAGATTCCTAAAACAACGCACTGGAATTAAAATAAAAAACAATACCGATAAACAAAGTCCATTAATGAATTTGTCTATAATGTTATCGCTCATGATTTGAGTTCAAGTATACATAATGTTTTACTATACTTATTCGCTCGGATACTTGGAGTTTCCTGCTGCAGAGCTGGTCACAGCGTTGCTGCCCCCCGACTCCACAGTAGTGGGGACACTCAGCTCGTGCTGCGGCATCAGTATTGGCATGTCGCTATCACGTTCGGAAGTCGTAAACTAGCACGGCGATTTTGCAGACGATAAGTTCATGACCTAAATGGTGAAGACACCTATACGGGGTAGTAAAAATCTTGATCTCATATTTTATGCAAGCGACTATCATGTCACGAACGTCGAAGTGGGCGAACCTCTCGGAACCAGCGACCACAACTCAATAAGTTTTTTGATAGATCTCGAGTTGAAAACGTAACAAACTGCGCAAAAGTCCCTAACTTTAGATTAGCCAATTTTGATGACTTAAGAGAGTCAATGGCACCAGCAGATATAACCCTCGGACAAGATGTCAATCAATCGCTTAACAATTTCTTGACTGCACTTGCAAATATCTAATATGAGCATATCCCACGCCAAAACAGGCGGAGAGCAGTCAATCAGCCTAAGTACTGGAAAGGATAATTGCAGCGGCTTCAGTCACGAAAGAAAGCAAAGCACTCGGTAAAACAGAAACATCCACATGACGAAATAACAAAAAATTGATACAAAATCAGCAGAAGAGATTTAAATAGGGTCCAGAAACGTAAGAAGAAGGATTATGAAAATGACATTGCAGGCAATGCCAAAACTAATCCGAAACAATTTTTCAGTTATATTTCTAGCAAAAAAAAATTGAGATCTGTAATTGGTCGTCTCGAGAACGATGTTGGTGAACTAGAAAACGGACGTCACCAAAATGAGTGTCCCACTTAATGAATACTTTTGTTCTGTTTTTACGTCAAAGAATCAGGATAATCCTAATCCTGAGGATATCATTGCGGAAAGACGAATTGAACCCCTCAGCACAGTGAACTTTTCACCCGCCGAAGTTATTAAATATATAGATAAATTGAAAGTTACACAGTCTCCATGTCCAGACCAAGTTCATCTCAGAATTCTAAAAGAGACTAGAAACGAAATCGCCGAACATTTATGAAACATTTTCACTCAATCTCTCACAAATGGCACATGCCCCTCTAAATGGAATGAAGCCAATGTTACCCCAATTTAAAGAAAAAAGGGACAAAAAGAGTCTCGGCAATTAGCGTCCAATTAGTCTCACCTCAGTGTTTGGCAAATTGATGGAAAGTTTGATAACGGATGAAATTACATATTTTTTAGAATCAAACAAACAAATTGGCGACTCTCAGCATGGCTTTAGACACAACCGTCCATGTCTTACGAAGCTGTTACTTTTTTTCTAAGAATATAATAGAAATCCACGACACAAAATCTCCAATCGATATCATTTACTTCACCTTTCAAAAGACATTTGATAAAGTCCCCCACAAGCGCCTAATTAGTAAATTGCACAGCATCGGTATTCGAGGCGAGTTTAACAACTGGATAAAATGCTGGCTTACGGATAGACGGCAGCGAATTGTACTTAACAGAACTTCCTCTCCCTGGGGTAACGTTACAAGCGACGTGCCTCAAGGATCCGTGTTAGGACCAGTTCTCTTTACAATATTCTTTAACGATCTCGATAGCAACGTACTCCCAAACATTAGCAAGTTTGCAGACGACACGAAGATAAAAGGAAGAGTACAAACTGAACTAGAGTGTCAGCAGATCCAACTAGACTTGAACAAAATTGTTGGTTGGTCAGAAAAGTGGCAAATGAAATTTAATCAAAGACAAATATAAAGTTATGCAACATAAGTCCTCATAACCCCAAATACGAATATTCAATGTCCGGAAAAAAACTCATTCCTGTCACCGAAGAGATAGATTTAGGTTTCATCATTAGTAACGATCTAAAAAAGTAGCACGCTATGTAACGATGCCGCGAAGAAAGGCAACAAAATGCTAGGTATGATATTCCGCACTATCTCGTAGAAAAACAATGACAGTATGGTCAAGTTATACAATGCATTTGTTAGACCATATCTCGAGTATACCGTTCAATTTTGGTCTCCGTATCTTACAAAAGACGTTATTAAATTAGAGAAGGTTCAACGCAGAGCTACCAAACTCATCCCTTTGCTGCGGAATAAATCGTACGAAGACAGGCTACGTGAACTCAATCTTTATTTGCTAGAGAAACGTCGAGTCAGAGGCGAAATGATTGAAGTGTGAAAGATTATGAAGGGTAAGGAAAACGTCGACCGAGCGAGCCTTTTCACTCAAGATCCGAACGGAGTGACTAGGAACAATGGATAGAAAATCGTTGGGAAACGTTTCTCACTCGACATCACGCGCAATTTCATCACGTATAGAGTTGTCGAAGAATGAAACAAACTTCCAGCGGAGGTTTCAAACAGCAATACAATCGAGGTGTTTAAGTCTCGGCTCGATAAGTTCTACATAAATCGCCGATAAACAGCTAAACCGTTCCCTTTCTTTGTGTTATAAAAACAGAAATAGCACATGAAGCTCTCTTAGACGTTCTACTTCAGAACTTGCTATCTTGCTATCAAAAGGCAACCTAGTTTGGGCCAATAGGCGTGTCTTCGTCTTCCTACACTTGTAAACGCGTGATATCGTTTATAAATCTTCAGCGCAAAACAATCCTGGGAGGCCAAGTTTTGTATAGTCTTGCAGGATATTATCCTACAAGGCTATCTAGGATTTGGCCACGTCTGATAGTTTTGTGTGGGAAATTTATCAATGAGATAATTTGTTTGATCATACGAAGGCAGTGTGGAACTGAAGAATTGCGAATACATCTAAATTTTTCAATTAATTCGACGGGCTGGCGATGTTTTTTTATAGCAATAACAGATGAACATTTCTGAAAACCAAGTGGAATCTGTAATAAATTATATGAATAAATTGCAATAAATATCGAAGAATGTCATATAAATATTTTGTCAACTTAGAATGTTGAAAAATACTATTTCGCCTTACTGTACTTGAAATGTACTTGACAGAACTGCATACAAAAAATTATGCACGGACTTTAGGCGAGGTACACCAGTACCCGACCGAAGATAGAAAGAAATACAGTCCTGCCTGGAAAAAAAAGTATGAGCATCTTTAGACACTACACTCTCTTCGGGATACTGCAAACAGCAAACAAGTAAACGAACTACTAAGCGTTAGCAGTTGAGTCAGCAGTTGGGGGTGAATCAGTTAGCGCTTGTGCAGCAACAGCACGCTCGTTGAAGCGCTCAACAACAACAACAAGGAGCTGGAGAAGCAAGCAGTGCAGCCTCGGGTTGTTGGGATAGAGATTGAACCGGGAAACACTGAAAATGGATAAACAGTGCTTACGTCATCAGAAAAGAACACAGCGCACGGGGAAGAAGAGAAACAACAGCAGGTATGCGACGATACATCTTAGAGGCCGTCATCCTAGCCCAACCGGTTGGGATTATCAGACTGAAAACGCACACGAGTTTTAAATGCTTTTGAGATCCAAAACTCAGGAGCTATTAGAAGAATCGAACTGGAAGGAGTGAAACTGTTCATGTTTCACCGCAGTGTAGGTGATAGCCTATGTGATAACCAAGCCACAGCAACATGCGTTCACATGGCTGTGTCCTTCACAGTTCTGAGGAGAGCAACATAACATGAGGCTATGACATCTCACACGTTAAGTGGTCAAACGTGATGGGTTAATCAGCCCAACAATGTACACAGCACCGGGCACCAGTCATGTTCCTGGGGATGCACCAGTCAGTATCCTGCATGATAACAGTGTGTAGGATTTATGTTCACGTTTCCAACATGCGAGGTAAAAGCCATACATCCTACCTACAAATCCCACAAAGCTAAGCCACGGAATCAATGGTAATCTTTAAAAGTTAAGAGCCTTAATACTTCAATATTAAGATGGCTTGAGAGAGGAATGTGACACCGTCCTTCCGCACCCCCGCCTCCTTTCCCCGCTCAGTGTGCCCGACACAGACCAACCAGCACTCGTCACTTGACCAATTCCCCTGCTACTGGTGGGGAAGGAGGAGGTCTTTCAGGAGGAAGGGGGTAAGAATCACGGTCATTCTTCAAGACGAAGGAAAGGGGCGCACGGTTACCGATGAGGAGGGACGAGGAAGGGTGGGCAAGGCAGCTCTCCACTCATCGAAATTAAAGAGCACGAATTTTCTACGAGGGGCTGTGTCCCTCGTTAGCAGCGACGACAAAAGAGGGCCAGGAGGTGGTTGCAATGCCCCTCACCCCCGTGAAGAGGCGGACGAACGGAAGACGGGGGTTGTGAAGGGATGCTAACACGCTGAGGGTGGGGGGCGCTGACGTGGTTCCCTCATCAACACAGTATCAGGCATGATAAGGCGCGGTTAGCCTTATGTGGTTGAACTATAGTACTCGCTTCTACGCGGTTAGCCGCGTATAATGAGGCTCCGTGAGGACATCACACCGCGTATAATGCTCGTACCTACATAATGAGGCCCCATGAGGAGATCACACCGCGTATAATGCTCGTACCTACATAATGAGGCTCCGTGATGATATAACACCGCGTATAATGCTCGTACCTACATAATGAGGCCCCATGAGGACATCACACCGCGTATAATGCTCGTACCTACATAATGAGGCCCCATGAGGAGATCACACCGCGTATAATGCTCGTACCTACATAATGAGGCCCCATGAGGGCATCACACCGCGTATAATGCTCGTACCTACATAATGAGGCCCCATGAGG
>SDVV010041885.1:0-10391 GCA_016164225.1 Gammarus roeselii | reverse complement strand
AGATACAGACACTAGGCAAATAAATCCCCCACACACATATTTATATATGTATATATATACATTTATATATATAATCATAAACAACTAGCACAGCAGCTATGATTCAATTGATACATTTTTCAACAAATATTATCTAACCAGTTTGCAGATTTTTCTCAAAAATTGTTGAAGAACTACACCCAATGCGTAATTCATTGTGCTGCAACGTTATTCATTGTGCTGCATGAACAGGAGGGACGCTCTTCATGCCGTAGCGGTAAAGGCGGCTTCATCGACCCGTGTGTTTATCACAGGGAACGATAAGACATTTCCTCGACTTTGCATAAACTAATACCATTAAACTTAATGCTAATGAACTTTTAGGAATTCCGATTGTGATTTACATCAAGATGTATAATATATTATAAAAAAATATATATAATTGTTTTGTAAAGCTTATCAATTTGCAATTGACCTCAAGGAACCGCCAGTGGTCACACGCGTGGGATACGCCTGTAAATGCAGCTCCTAGTTCTCAGCCACTGATGTTCGCATTGGTTTTACCTGCAGTTTGTCCATTGTTGATGTCTTTTGGGTTATAATCTCTGTTAAAGGGGCTCTCAGAGCTAGCTCTAGCTAATACATTAGGTATTCGAAAGCTTATATTAACTGACATTTAAGTCGTATTCTTTCAAGTGATATCAGTTTAAGTTCGTCGAGTCTTTTCGATTTTGTCTTATTTCTCAGCTCCGGAATCATTTTTGTTGCTCGGTGCTGAACACGTTGCATTTTCTTAATATTCTTCATAGGTGAGGGGACCAGAATTGTACTGCAAATTACATTTGAGGCCTGACGAGTGAAGTATTTGATGGGAGCATGATGTCTCTGGACTGAAGCCGAAGTTTCTGAATATAAAGCCAAGTACTCTAACGCTTTATTGTAGCTAGCTTCCACTTGTTTTTTCCGCGCGAAATCTTTCGTGATTAATATTCCAAGGTCTCGTTGTTGATCCACGTCAGTCTATGCTGGTCTGCCTTTACGTAACCAGAGTT
Source organism: Gammarus roeselii (assembly GCA_016164225.1). NCBI lineage: Eukaryota > Metazoa > Arthropoda > Malacostraca > Amphipoda > Gammaridae > Gammarus > Gammarus roeselii. Next base: position 9,360 of record SDVV010041885.1, on the reverse strand, counting down.
TCGATTGTGTGATCCGATGTCCATAACAGCGTATTTTTCAATATAAAAGTTCATTATCTACTTATCAGCCAAGTCCACTAGTTTATTATGACCCCTTTGGATAGTTTTGCGATCTTGCTCACAGTTCACTTAGTGGTAGGGTTCGGTGTCGTCGGCTAATTACGATAATTTGCTGACGATGTCGGTGTTGAGGTCATTTATTTATATTATTAAGAGATGGGGCCCAGGAACACTGCCCTGGGGTACTCCTGATATTACTGTAGCCCACTGACTTTTTCCTTGACCGACACCGACCCATTGCTTACAGCCCGTGTGCCACTTTCGAAACCACATGGCCACGTTTTCAGTTATGCCGAGGACCTCCACTTTTTTAAGTGGGCATTCATGGGAACTTATCAAACGCGTTTTGAAAATCAAGAAAAATGAGATCGGCAGCATTTATTTCATAGCATTTCTTGGTGACCTTATGAAAAGTTTAGGAGATTGGACAGGCAGCTAAGTTTGCTTTGAAAGCCGTGTGTGTTTCCATGGTGATGATCCTCTCGAGGTGACATGCCATAATTGTTTCGATCTATGTTCCCAAGGTTCAGACCGTACGTTATGAAAATTAGGAGCTTGCCGTATGTGATTCATTTTGTTAGTTACCTACAATTTTTGTATACGTTTCCGTAAGCTTTGGAACCAGTCACAATACTAATTTATTGGACAAACAACTTATGGCGTGGATCACGGAAGGACTTTTCGAAGAAAACAGAAGGGTTCGAACCATTCATTTTTAATATTTGACAGGTAGATAATTCATGCCTCATATACACTGATGTACAATGTGTCTTGGTTAATTTTTGTCCATTTCGGAAGCTCAGGAAATAGTCTTTTGTGATTTTTAAAGAACTTCTAATCAAAATATTCACAGATTTCCTACACTTCATGGAGAATAATCATAACAAGATATAAATGTCCATTTTGTAAGTTATTCTGAATAATGACGAAACTTTGAAATTCTCTGCAAGAGAGCGAAATATTCAGAATGGCGTATTGTTGAGGAATGATCTTAAAATATTGTTAAATTCACAGTTTATTTATTCATAAATATAAAGACGTTATTGAAATTTTCTCTTATTAATTTGTTATCAATGTTTGAGACATGATTTCTGAAATGCTTTTGATCACAGAAACTCTAAAAAATATGAGCCATTCTGCCCAAGAAGCTGTTCGGCTGTATAATCCTGGTTCAATATGCCGTGTTTTTATACGCTGGTATACATTTAGTAAAAACATAATTTTAATAGATTTTTTATTTAAAAAATCTGGTTTCTAGTTTTTTATGATTCACAGATTTTTGAATAGAGTGCAGAAGCCACGGAAAAGGAACTACTACAAAAATTTCAAGATTTTCAGCAGCCGTATCTGTACTATAGCAAAGTTATATTTGTAGTTGAGAAATTCAATTTTTGAGGTCTCAGGAACCACCTTGTTGAAAAGCCCTATCTATAATGTTAACTCCATCAAGGTGATGATCAGTTTGATAGCACCAGTAGTGGAGCTGGTGGTTATTTGCAAACGAACGATTTCACTAGGGCAATATCTGATCTAGTCATAAGATGTGCAAGGACATCCATGTTGCAATTGTTACATAGCAAGTTACTGTACAACGTTGATCAATAAACGCAACCCGTCAACGCTTACAATTGGGTCACGAATAAGAATACCCGGATAATTCAAAACGTAAACCAAATGAAAAAATATGCACACCGAAGATCTTTTGGAGGACGTACTAAAGCAATGTACTTTTGCTTCCTTATAAGGCGTTTTTCGTTTGATATTTTTCGACCTTGTATAAAGGCCTCATGGAGCATCAGGTTCATTTTACTGAGCTCCTGGTTAATCACAAGAACGGGTTGACATTTTAACTGGTTGCTAGGCGAAATCAATAAATCAACGTCGTATCTGTAGGGTAACTTTCAGAACTCCCCTGCTATCATAGCTGCAACCTCTTGTACCTGAAAGAATATCAAAAAATGAGCTGAGGGTCGTCCACCGGCGCGTGGACGAGGTTACAAAATCTTCCGTCCAAGAGCCAGTGGAGATGGTACCAAGTGATTGAGAATATTGTGAAAATCCTCTAAGTCATCGTTGAAACCTCCAAACAGATAATCGATAAATAAATCCTTTATTGGTATCATTATTGATAATAATCAACTTCAAGTCAACGCGAGTTATGCCTTATGCCTTCAGAGCGCAGACGAGCACCACAGGGCGCTTCTATTTTCAGTTATTCATTTGCAAAGTGGCTCATCTTGATATTACAAAATTTTGATAACAGTGCCACTACTCTGGCTAATAGAAATACAAGGACTTTCTCAACAGGGTTTCTATGGACGAGTGCTCTGACGCGTCCAGGTATCAGATTTACAAAAGCATTTTCAACAGTGTATCTTGGGCGAAATTCAAAAACGAGGTATTCAAGAACATTCACATCCGTGTTTCTACGGTAGATTATACCGACGCTCCTTTAGCGAAAAATTCTGTGCAACTAAGACACGTATAGTCTCCCCTCCTCTGGTATTCTATCATGCGCACCGCATTTCACAGCGACTGGAGGCGTCACACCATTTATTTTCAAGAAAAAACAGGGCATGTCGAAAGTTTCCAACAATCGAAAAGCTCAAAAGAAATCAACATCATATAACAGATAAAACTTTGAAAAAATTAAATCTATTGAAAACAAGGGCATTTTACGTTATTTATCCTAAAATATAAAATTACAACTATCACCTAGCGCAATGGGACCCATAGCTTAGAGCGTAAGTCTGAATTCTTCGGATGTGGCTTGCAACTACACAGCGTATTTTTTTCTTGCTCATTTCATTCGCGACTTTGTTTAGCAGTTTCATCAGATATTCAATTGTATTTGAATTAGATTCGTGAACAATGGATTCATCTCTATCCATAACCAGTAGTCGAACGGGCTGAGAGCAGGGCTACGAGCAGAAGATTGCTGCTTGTTTGTTCGGCGGTTGATTACTCTCTCTCTCTCCTGCTGATAGTAGAATTCAGCCCACCCTACAGGGAACTGCTATTTTTTTATGAGGTACTTATTGGATTTAATTACTACGCCATCTTCACACCTCACTACTCGTAGCTCTATGGCGTCCAGACTGCTGCTCATGATATTACCATCTCACTCCCTTCTTTCTTCTAGACATAGTAGAGGAATGAATTTTCACAGCACAGTATCTTGAGTTTGACAGTGAATTCTGGCTTTAAGTGGAGCTATTTCTCGTAGGAAGGTATTATTTTATGAAGGTCGATGATGGCTGTAACCAACGACAGAATCCCAAACGTTGACTCTTGTGCAGCTCGGTAAGCTCTTTAGATTGATTGCACTTGAAAAGTTTTAGATGGAAGTGAATTTTCATTGTTTTATAGGTTGTACTAATTAGCATTTTTCTGTTTCTTGTGATTCAACGAACTGAAGTGGCAAGATTCTCTTCCACTTCTTCTTGAAAAAGCACATCCACAATTAGCGGCTTGCATGGACGTCCTTTTCCTTCCACCTTTTTCACGATTCCACGTTCTTGGAAGTGGTTGAATATCATGCGAAAATTATTAGGTTGGTAATAATATCTTTCTCTTCCAACGATTCTGTTCTTGATGCGGAGCATCCGTTTGAAGTCAGTTTGCGAGCGCACTGCAGAAAACTCCGTTACTATCCATTTACGCTTTGTCATCTATAACCATCTTAGTTGGGATTGGGTTATGTTAGCGACTGATGTAATTGGACCAAATCGCACATGCACTAACATTTTTCGGAATCCAGTGTTCTGGAAACCGCTGCATAAAAATAATTGCAATTGTAATATTTTTTGTGACATATCTACCTGGATTTTTTTTAAAGCGTGATGAACACCACGAATTGAAATAAACATCCTACTGTACCAACTAATTAGATTCAATAATTTCCTGTTAAAAGGTTTCACAAGCAAATAATCCACAGCCGACATGAAGGGGCATTTCAACGTGGAACTCAATGCCAATGGGAAATCCGAGTCCTAGAAACTGTATGGTTTATACCTTTAGTGGCTGCAAAAGACAAGCATGATTCAGTAATGTGATTGAAGTAGGGATCCATGTCTCTGTTATGATAAAGCAATTGAGCTGGCCTATTGTTCTGCATTCTTAACGATCAATATTGAGGTATAGTGGGATCTCAACCTTTCCTGCCATTGCAAAACGTCCCTTATATTAATTTTATTTAATTAAATTGAGGTGCGTGATCGACGACAAAATTGAATAGTATAAATATAAGCATAGATTTTAGATGATATTTGCAACCTTACCGTGGGGAATGAGCAGTTCCTAGCGAAGGCTTCTGTGCCTCGACAAACCACCGCAACCGCACATGAGCCGCACGCGTACCGCACATCAGGGTCCAGGCAGTGCTTGTCATGCTCGGGGGCCTTGTGTGCGTAGCCGAGCGAAAGATGGTGGTGACCGGGGCGCGGAGGGACGACTGCTGAAGGCTGGGGAAAGGAGTGATGAGTGCTGAGAACAGGACACGAAGGATGACTACCGCGGGGAGGGGGAGAGATGGGATGACTGTCGTTGAGCTGCGGAGGAAGGATTTATGCCGGGGGGCTGGATAGAGAAGGGGTGACTGTCGGGGACAGAAAAAGATAGTATGATTGGTGGGGAGTTATGATAGAATGAAAGGAGGGACAATTTTGGCGGAGATCGGAAGTGGAGAAAAAAGATAGGGAACTGTTGATATGAGAATAAAGCTTGGGAGTCTGGCAAAAAAATACAATACTGCTGGCATGCAGATTCAGGGATACAAAATTGTTGGAGAACAAATATGCTGGTGGCCAAGAGAAGGGAGATAGAAATGTTGAGGAACAGGTATGAACAGATCAAATGTGAGCAGCTGAGCATCTTTGTTATAAATACTGACTGGGGATGGCGATAAAAATGTCATTGAACTGGGAATTGGGAAAGAGTTTAGGAGAGTGACTAAACAGTACCGGGCGTTGAGAACCGACGTGCCCCGAGCTGTGTTAATATTTATCATGTGTGTTTACTTCGTATCACACCGGATGCATCAACAGGGACGTTTCTTCCTACATTCCTTTAATTCAGCGAGCGTAGCAATTAAGATAACGTTCACCTCCGAAACTGTCTCAAAGAAAAACAATCGTGTTTGCAAACGATTTCACACGCTCGGATAAACGTAACAGTGCGAATGGAACGATGCCGCACTGTCTAATCCCAGATATATTGCAAATCAACGATTGCATATAATACAACCTCTCTACGTTCAGCCGCATATAAAACATCAATTGGAAATCATGAACTATGACTACATTGTGTTACTTCACAATATCTTTAATGAATTCTCGCTACATTGGGGAAATTTCTCGTATCAGTTCGGTGGGTCAATTCCATGAACCTCCTAATTTTGAGTTCACAGAATAATCAAGTTCTCCGCGGCGCAGATGCATATTGACCTATATTTTCTATAATGAGAGTATCCACGCACGCTCACCACGACTTTGGTCAGTTCATCTTCGATGTAGCGACACAATAAATCCCTCGTAAAAATGAACTTCGCATCGCCTCCTGTTGAAGAATCTGTACCCACACAATATCATGTACCACCACCATATCATGGGCGGCCGGATGCTGAATGCTCCAACGAAGGTTGTTCCAGGTGGTTGTCCCCTTCTGACGTCACATTTTCTTAGAAAGAGGGTGGATTAGTCTCCCAGTGTTTGTCAAGGCGGTTTCTAAATGTGTTAACGTTATTACTGTCAACCACATCGTCTGGTGAACAGTTTCAAATTGTTAGTATCTTGAGTGGAAAGATGTTTTCGGTCACTGATGTTCGGAATGTTATTAACTGCAGTCTCTGTCCAATATATCTGTTCCTTATGATATAATCTCGGTCAGAGAGGCCCTCTGGGCTATCTCTAGTAAATCCGTTTAGGTATTTAATGATTTCTATAAACTGACCTCTAAGTCGTCTTCTTTCAAATGAAATTCGTTCAAGTCTTATTTCTCAGTTGTTTATATCGCTCGGTGCTGAACACGTCCCATTTTGTTAATATCCCTTTTAGGTGAGGGAACCAAAATTATACTTAAAATTCCATTACATGCCAGACGAGTGAAGTAAATAATGGGAACACAATGTCCCTGAACTTGTAGTGGAAGTTTCTGGATATAACGGAAGAACTGTATTGTTTGTCATGTCGCTTGCTTCCACTTGGTTTTTCAATTTGAGATTTTTGGTGATTAATATTCCAAGGTCTGGTTTACGGTTTACTACAGTCATATGCTGGTCTACGATGATGTAAGCAAAATATCTATGCTGTGATCCGATTTGTATAACAGTGCATTTTCAATATTAAAGTTGATTACGATCCCTTTGGATAGTAAGGCAATCTCGCTCACAACCCACTTGAGGCAGAATTTAGCGTCGTCAGCAAATTTTGATATCTTGCTAACAATGTTGGTGTCGAGGTCATTTATTTACATTATAAAGATAAGGGGCCCAGTAACACTGCCCTGGGATACTCCTGATGTTATTGTAGCCCACAGACTTCTTCCTTGACCGACACGTACCCGTTTCTTGCGGTTCATGAGTCACTTTCAGAGCTACCTGGCCCCGTTCTCAGTTATGCCAAGCACCTCCACTTTTCTAAGTAGACGTTTATGGGGGATCATTTTAAAAGTCAAGACAAACAAGGTCGACAGTTATGGTTTCATCGTGTATCTCAGTGACCGTATTAAAAAAGTCCATGAGATTGGACCGGCAGCTAAGGTGGCTTCTGAAGCCGTTTTGGGTTTCCATGATGAGGTGGTTTCTCTCGAGGTGACATGATATATTTGTAGATACAAAATCGACATAGCGGAAATCTGACTCTCCGCTTTGGTCTGACCGGCTTAGGATGGGCGGGGTGGCGGGTGGCTGGCAGCGACCAGGTGACGCAGCTAAGAGCTGTAATGACTCCGGAAGGGTAGCGGCGCTTAGCGAAAAACGGACCAAGTGACGGGTAAAATGTAACGAATTACTTTCGCGTGGGTGCGGGGCGGCGACAAGGTGACTTCGAATGGGAAGCGAAGCGTAGCGGGAATCGGACAAAGTAACGGATAATTGTAACTAATTACCTTTGCGTGGGCGACGCAGGTGAGGTACCAGTTAGAATATGTACAAGAACGATTATGTTGGAGGATAGATATGGATAAATAGAGGTGAGCACCTTGGTACGTATAGCGTATACTTGTGTTTAGTTGTTAAATTGTGTGCATTTAAGATGTTGTATGTTTACAAAATGCAAATGATAATGTATTTTATTAGGGACACACATATTTATTAGTGTTTTATTAGTTCAACGAACGTGCGGCGCGGGTATCGTGCTTTTGGGTATGCGTCTATGAGTGTTGAAGAGGATTAGTCTAAAGTCGAAGGTCTATGAGAGCTTCATGTGCCATTTCTGTTTTTATAACATCAAGAAAGTGAGCAATTAGCTGCTTATCGGCGATTATGTTGGTCTTATCGAGCCGCGACTTGAACGTTTCGATTGTATTGCTGTTTACCACCTCCGCTGGAAGTTTGCTCTATTCTTCGACAACTCCATTCGCGAAGAATTCGCGCGTGATGTTGAGTGAGAAACGTTTCCCAACGGTTATGAATCCATTGTTCCTAGTCATTCCGTTCGTATATCGAGTGATAAGGTTTGCTCACTCAACGTTTTCCTTACTCCTCATAAACTTCCACACTTCGATCATGTCGCCTTTTACTCGACGTTTCTCTAGCGAATAAAGATTGAGTTTACGTAGCCTGTCTTCGACCGATTTATTCCGAAGCGAAGGGATGAGTTTGGTAGTTCTACTATGAACTTCCTATAATATAATAACGTATTTTTTAAGATATGGAGACCAGAATTTAACGGAATACTTGAGATGTGGTCTATCAAATGCACTGCACAACCTGAGAATACATTTGCGGATTTTGTACGAGATTGTGCGGGACATCATACCTAGCATTTTATTGTCTCTCTTGGCAGTGTCGTTACATTGCTTGCTACTTCTTAAGTCGTTACTGACGATGACTCCTAAATATCTCTCATCGGTGACAGGAATGAGCTGCTTTCCGAACATTGAATATTCTAGCTTGAGGTTATGAGGACCAATGTGCATAAATTTGTACTTGTCTACATTAAATTTGATTTGCAACTTTTCTGCCCAATCAACAATTTTTTTCGAGTGTAGTTGGATCTGCTGACACTCTCGTTTGGTTTGCACTTCCTGCTGTCTTAGTATCGTCTGCGAACTTGCTAATGTTCGAGAGTACGTTGTTACCGAGATCGCTAGTGAATATTATAAAGAGAACTGGACCTAGCACGGATCCTCGCTTGTAACATTACCCCAGGGTGAGGGAGCTCCGTTTAGTACAACTCGCTGCCGTCTGTCCGTAACCCAGCATTTTATTCAGTTGTTAAGCTCGCATCGAAAACCGATGCTGTGCAATTTACTAACTAGCACTTGTGGGGGTCTTTATCAAATGCCTTATGAAAGTCAAGGTAAGTGATATCAATTGGAGATTTAGTGTCGTAGATTTCATTTATATTCTTGAAAAAAAGTTGCCAATCAATTTGTTTGATTCTAGGAATTCTGTAATTTCATCTGTTATCAAACTTTCCATCAATTTTCCAATGACTGAGGTGAGACTAATTGGACGGTAATTTTCGGGACATTTTTCTAACCTTTTTTCAAATTGGGGTTAAAATTGACCTCATTCAATTTAGAGGGGCAGGTGTCATTTGTGAGAGATTTGGTGAAAATGTTTGATAAATGTTTGATGATTCCGTTTCTAGTCTCTTTTAGAATTCTGGGATGAACTTGGTCTGGACCTGGAGATCTTGTGACTTTAAATTTATCTATATACTTAATAACTTCGGCGTGGGAAAAGTTCACTGCGCTGAGGGCTTCAATTCGTCTTTCCGCCATGACATCCTCAGGATCAGGAATACTCTGATTGATTCACTAACGTAAATACAGATACAGATACAGATACAGACACTAGGCCGCATCCCCCAGAAAGGGGGGTGGCCGACGGCAAGGCGCACCTCACACCCTCACACGCTCACATTCACACAACTTAGCCCTTTTGTGCTAAAGGGTCCGGCCGGTAGCCCCTCAACTTACACTCTGGGTCCCGAATGTACCGAGGAACCGTCGTCAGCAGCAGGGCCCACAGTTTTCCCTGGTTTACCCCCGCCGCGTCATAATGGCCGGGCCCCCCCCACCCACGACCATCCCGACAGCGGGATGCCAAGGGCGGGAAAGCACATCAGAGCAGCG
>SDVV010041884.1:0-10391 GCA_016164225.1 Gammarus roeselii | reverse complement strand
TATATATCATCAGCTCCAAACAGAAGCTAAAGCAAAAATCTACAGCTTCTTTTATGACACTCGGAAACCCGAATACGGTGACAACGTCTCGCTCATCTACTCAAACACAGAATCGTTGTTGATCCGGTTCAAAGGTGTGGCCCACATTGTGACGGAAAAATGCTACAAGCTCCTCTGGCTGAACACATGGACTTCTCCAACTACCCCACAAATTATCTCTTGTACGATGAATCAAAGAAATGACAACTGGGACTACTGAAAAGCGAAACAGCCAACGACTACCCGAGTAAAATCATTCGATGGCAACCAAAGTGTTACAGTATGTTACTCGAATCACACGTCACAAAATTAGCTGCTAGGGTGCCATTACCAGATACAAGCCAAAATCAGACATGAACAATACAGATACATCCATAACCAGAAAACATACACACACTTTGAGACCATACATAACATTCGCGCACAAGCATGCCAGCTTCAAACTGTACGCACTATAAAAAAATTGTGTCGGTAAACTAGGAAATAATCTTTACTATGTTGAAGGGTGCACAACTCTTGCCTATGGGCATCCAGACATTCCCAAAAATCCATTAAAGTAGAACCTACCGTCACTAAAAAGAGGAGGCGATGTGTCTTGGGTGATGATGTCGATGTAAACCTGAATTTAACTTGGAACAGAAGGAAGCCTGGGGAAAGCGGTCTTTGGCGAGAGTACTCGCGTGACTGACGAAAGTACATCCATGTCTCCAGGTTTTCTAAACATGGTAACACCGATATATCTGGTTCAAAATTGGATAATGCGTTTTGGGGTAGATAAATTCTCGTAACGAAGCTGCTGCATCAACCCAAAATACAAACATCAACTCGCCAACTACCTGACTAATAAACCATACTATTCACATAAATATTATATACATATAAAATAAATCGATGGAAAACACACACAAAACGTTGCCCCAAATCCCACCAACAGGTTTTAACCTAGCATCCAACCGCTACGATCCCAGCAACCAACCACCGAATGGGTCAGTTATACCCCAACTAGTAATAAATAAAATATATGTACAGCAAAATATACATAGAATCAACGAACAAGACATAAATATATAATGATACAGACACTCAAACATAGTTATCATGCCACGGAAATTACTGGTTAGACAAGGAATAGGTAGGAGTAGCCTCACCTGACGATCGTTCCCGAGGCGTACTGAACGTATTGCCTAGACAGTCCCGACATCACCCTACCACTCTCAAATCAAGATGAAGGCATATTCCTACCAGAACCGAATATATATAAAATGAATAGCAGAAAAAAAACGTACCCCACTACAGTCATCTGAAGGATATAAACGTATATACATACAATAAACATCAAATAAAATAAATTTTAAAAGTACATCACCTCAAAACTTTCCCAAATATATATTCGAAAGCAAGGGGCGAAAGCCCACCCGTAACCTGTTAGTTGTCCGTCCGTCCGTCCATCCGTCCGTCCGTCCGTCCGTCCGTCCGTCCGTCCGTCCGTCCGTCCGAATAAGTCACCCGTTAGCCACCCGTGAGCCACCCTTAAGCCCCGTAAGCCTCTTTGACCTGTTATCTGACTCACGATAAGCTCAAGTCCCCAATAGTAATTAACTTTGCCAATAGTAATTAACTTTGCCAAAAGTAATTAACTTAACCCAAAAGTATTTAACTTAATCAAAAGTAATCAATAACTGAGCATTGATGGATAGAGGTCTGCCGCCGGGTGGCGTGACAGTCGTAACATTTCTAATCGAATACGACTTGTCTTGTATGAATTAACACCGGTGCCTGCGCCACTAAATAATACCATATATAACTAATTATAAAGGTATACTCGTAAAATTGAATAAATCCTACACATACAGCCAATCACCTATGTATCAGGTATACATTTCTTTCGGGTATGCCAATTAAATAAACTCTCCCATCAAATCATACAATAATACATACCCTTTACAATACCTATTCACAAATCTTATCACAACACTATAAGTGTCACTAAAAATCCTAAATAAGTTATAGGTCAAGCACAGAATAGCAATAAATACCCATTGAAATAACAGCGGCCGCTGCGACACTAAAAAATACGATAGATAAATAAATGTATACCATTAAAAAATAATATATACTACACATACAACTAGATCGATTAAATACTACAATACCATATACTATTAAAAGAATTAAACTCTACACATACAGCTCTTCACTTATGTATCAGAAAAAAGCTTTCCTTGCGGTATGTCAATTAAATAAATATCTAAAGAAAATTAATACAATAATACTTACCCGTTACAATACCTTTTCAACAAACCATATCTCCCGGGCTGTTTCGTAGTCATTATTTCTCCCCAGGGCTGTTTCGTATATATATATTCTACTCCTGACCCATCTCGGAAATCGTGAATAGGTCGTGTTGCATTTTCCGAAGGGTAGTGTGTTCAAAGTGCAGAGTTTTCAGTTGGGTGAGAGCACTCAGACTGTCTGAAAAAATTACATATCAGGGGAGGTGGTCAGTTTTTGTATTATAGATGGTTAATTTAAGTGCATGCAGCTCTGCGGTGAATACAGAGGCCTCATGCAGGAAGGTGGCCGATTGTGAGGTCCCTCCGCACACGGCGGCAGTTTCCTCTGTGTCCGCTGTTTTGGAGCCGTCAGTGTATATATGACGGTGCTCTGAGTATTGTTCATCAATTAACTCGAAAATTCTCGGCGGTACGTGTTGGGTGGAGTTGTTGCTATAGGGTACACTTGCAAATCTAGGACGACTGCGGTGGGATGATCTTCTACGTTGGGGGGGGGGGGGTTGATATGCAGAGTTTGGTAAGAGAATGAAGACTTGATTGCCTTGAGATTGTTGTTGAGCGAGGTCAGTAAGTTGTCCACTCGTAGGGAAAAAGATGAGCATATATTCTTCTAAGCTGCAAAGAGGCGTTTATCGAGAAGGTCAGCGATGTCGTTGAGTGCTGGTTTGTTGATAAGGCTCCTAAACTTAAAATATTATTGTAGCGAGAGTTTGTCTCTCTGGAGCGGAATAGGCAGCTCGGTAGTAAACACGTTCAGGGATTCGACGGGAGTGGAACAGATCACTGTTTACGATGATAGAGATTTGAGAAGGTTTTGGCTGCTGAATCGCAAACAACGGCTCCACAGTAAATGCGTGAGCGTATTCGTGTTCTAAACAACGTCACGATGATGTCAATGTAGGCTCCGAATTCCAGGGAGGTAACCGGAAGAATAAGTCTCATATGACTTTTTACAGCGAGTGTCCAGGGCTGTAATGTTGGGGCGCTGTGCGATTCGACGTATACTAGAGGGTGTCATGCAGCGTTAGAGCTGGTTTGAGGTGTAAGCTGGGCACAAAGGTAAAGTGCATACTTCTAGTTTTAGAGGGCAAGAATCGGGATCCGTTTAAGGAAAGCCAGTTACCTACTACATCCAAAATCTTCTGAAATTGAAATTCGAGTTTGATAACGTGCAGATTATTTACTGAGAACCCTCTAGTCAAAACAGGATCGGTCCGTTGTTGGTGCTGGGACCTCGAACCGCATGTTTGCTTCCATTGTTTGTGATACCTTAAATTTAACATAGTTTAAAATCGGTAAAGCCGGTCATGAGGCCTTCATGAGTGAGCTCTCTGGCTCCTGGCGTGAACCAGGGGCTGATGAGAAGTAGAAAGAAACTCCATGTATAAGGATCCAGACAACCAAGATCCCAAAGGCCATGAACGTCAGCTTCTCTAATTTGACTAGCGCCACCTCAGTCGAGGACAACCGGAGGAACGACAGCATCGAGGAGTTGACCAGTGACGTCCGCGAAATCAAAAACTTACTACACCAAAACTTACTAAACCAATTCGCCGCAGAATGCAGCTCAATCGACAACCGTCTAACAAGACTAGAGTGTCACGTTCAAACTAAATTCCTTCTAGGCCACGAACTCGTGAAAACACGACCAGCCAAAAAACTTGCAACCTCAACATCCGATGACAAACATTACGACTCCGCCTCACAAGCAGCACTCGCCATTTACTCAACACAATTTGTTCAACAATGTCCCAAACTTTCCGGAACACCTGAAGATAACGTTTGACGTCAACGATAGACCGGATATATGTCCATACACACTGCGAAAAGAGCTGGGCTCTTTCACTGGCCGTCCAGTCCTTTGCCTCACCACCAACGGCAACGTAAGCTTTGCCAACTGAGTAGGTACAAAACTTCAAAGTGACAGAATTTTTTCCAAGACTAGACTGTGAAATGCCATGCACAATCGTACCATACCAAACTTTCTCTACAAGTTCAGGTTTGATTTCCGTTGAAGATATCACGACGGAGGAAATAGAGGAGAACATCACTGGACTTGTTCAGTACGAGGACTGAGTGGTCGAAGCAAGAGCCGCAGAAAAAAAAATCAAACATAGAAGAGACACCACCATAGCCCCAATACTAAAATTCAACTGCCCTACCCCACCAAAATACCTTGAAATTCCCTTCTGCACCACCAAAATAGAGGTCATACCGTTTGAGAGACGTCCGATGCGATGCCATAAATGCCAGAAATATGGACTCGAGAGCGGGAACTGTAACGGTAAGCATAGATGTTCATACTGCTCCCAAGACGTCCATGACAAACGGTCAGATCCCCAGTCACACAAATCTGAAGACCCGCACTGCTTTTGCTGCGAAGTAAACGGCTACCCCACCGGACACAGAGATTGCCCCCAGGTTGAGATGGAGAGAGGGATCCTCCAATTCCAGATAGTCCATGGGGTCGGGCGACTGAAGGCTGTGGCCACGATGCACTCCTCCCAGGATGACTCTCCTACCCAAGAGAAAAGACCAACACCATTCTGCACTCACATTCTCATAACGCTCGGAGATAGCAGCGTAAACGGAGTTGCCTCGTCAACAAATCCATTTAAAATTATGGAATCGCACTCTCAGCAATTGGGAGGGAAGCCGAAAGACGTCCAACGACCGGAAAAGAAGTATCTTGTCCACGTCGTAGAACGTAAACAAAGTAACGCTAAGCGAAAGATTACCAAAATAAACAAACTCAAAGTAACTGTTGAAATAAACCCGCCCTTCAAAGAGACCTAACGAATTATATACACCTCTCGCTACAGACCCACAACAGACCCGAGTGCTTTCTCAGAAGGTCTGGCTCAGGATCACGGTGTTATCAATGTTTGTCCAGCAGACTGGATCAAATCACAAAATACTAGTTCTACCATGTACCAAATTACCTTCCTAAGACGCGACGCACCGGAATTCATAGTTATCCCGGGTGAACAAGGGAGGACAAGAACCTAAACAACATGCCCCTAATGTGCAAAAAATGGCTTGAATACGGCCACGTCATCAAATACTGCCAGCGACAGACACCCCAACGCTATAAGAGGTGTGCCGACGAGCACGGCAGAAAATACTGCACAGCCCGTCACCCTAATTGCTACGACTGCTTATGCCTCCATGAGGCAGTAGGTCGCAACGGCCAAATATACAAGGTTATCGTCTGGAACGACGATAACCCAAATCGCTTTGATTACGCCAAAGCAGTTAAACCCTAAATTCAACCGACCTTCTCTGACGATTCTCCTTCATCGTCAAGACAATCTCTTAAGAAGACTTCAACGCTCCTCCGTGGCAGCAGTGCTACCCCACTTAGCCCAGCGACCGCCTCCGCACTCGATATATATGCCCAGGAGGACACCGCGATGAACGTCTCCTCCGCAGTAAACCAAGCAGCCAGGCTCACCACCACAACATCGAAAAGTCAAAGAAATGAAGAAGTCTCCGATGCCCACTTACCACAGAGCAAAATGGATCAGTAACGACCAACAAAAAGCAGCTCGCTAAGATAAGAACTTAGAACTACTCCCACTTGTCTTTACCGCGCCTCCATTCTTCGAAGGCCTAAAAGAAAGACGCGACCCTTCGATTACGAGCCCGACTCTAGAATACCCCACCAGCAGGAACGACCACCGCAAGGATGGCGACGCGCTTGAAACTTATATCGGAAAACTCATACTCGAGACGGCCATCAACCTGTCACCTCACCCGTCTCGAATAGCTCGCAGTCTACACAACCACCCTCGCAGTTTAAAGAGACTACCATGGCATTAGAGCGCTCTCGCTCACGAATCAAACACAAAGCGCATAAATTCTCGTCCGCCTGCAAAAGTACACAGCCACAATCGCAGCAACCCCAGCAGATCACGCTCTACCAAAAGCAACTACTCCCACGAGCACTCTTGATCAAGGACTCCTGGGCAAACTCATGAGCACGAACAGAACGAAGACTCTCGCAAGCCACGCGACCACTATAGATCATAAAGATCTGAGTGTAAACCACAACTTAAGGTAACAATAGAACAATACTTCACACAACCGTCTACACAACCACCCACGCAGTTCAAAGAGACTACCACAGCATTAGAGCGCTCTCGCTCAAGAAGCAAAACAAAGCGTATAAAATCCCATCCTCGGGCAAAAGCACTCACGGCTGCGATTGCAGTAACCCCAGCAGATCGCGCTCTACCGAAAGCAACAACTCCCGCGAGCCCTCTTGATCAAGGACTCCTGGGCAAACTCATGAGCACGAACACCACGAAGACTCTCGCAAACCACGCGACCACTCTAGATCATAAAGATCTGAGTGTAAAACACCTCATAAGTTAACAATAGCACAATACTTCAGTGGAACTGCCAGGGACTTGGAAACAAAAAATACGAATTATTGTTCTTGATTACCACCCATAATCCTTTGGGGATAGGCCTCCAAGAGATCAAACTCAGAGAGACAGTCACTTTCAGAATCCTCAAATATATCATATACCGCCGCGAAGGCCATACCAATGGACTGCTCACGGTGGTGTGGCACTAATGATCCACGAAAGGTTACCTCACCACCCCCTTCCTCTGAGGACGGAACTCCAAGAGGTCGCTATGAATTAACAGTGTTATCTATCTTCTCGTCACAAAGCCGTGACCTCTCGGAAGCACTAATGACCGAAATGCTGAACCATCTGCCTCGTCAATACTCCTCCTTGAAGATTTCAACAGGTAACATGAAATATGGGGATGCATGAGAACAGACCGCAGGGAAATGATAATGGCTAACGACATACTCAGTCACAAACTGGTTCTTCTCCTTGACGGATAACCCACCCGAATAACCCCAAAAAGAGAAACTTCCATCGACCTATGCATATGCTCGCCCACAGTCACAACAACTCGTTTGGAAAGTTCTACCTTCATCACAAGACAGTGACCAAACCCTGTCATCATATCACACCTCACCATCATCCAAGAAGTCCTCCCACACAAGAATTCCGATTCACCTGCCGGAAAGGCAGCTGAAGGGAATTTTCGGTACACATCGCGTGGACCGATATGAATGACATTCCCGAAGACATTTTCTCAACATGACCTCGTCATCCAACAATACGAGAAGTTAAAAGCCGCAACTGCGGCAAGCATCCCCAATATGCACCTTCGCCATTTTTTTCCGTAACCATGGTGGTACAGAGAGGTGGAAGAAGCCAAAGCGAGACGTGAATGACTGTGTAGAGCCTACCGCCGCGCACTGTCCTGCAGGAACGGAATGACGTGGAAAAATGAAACTGGCGTATGCCACAGACTCCAAGTGGAAAATAAACGAGAAGGCTAGACCCAGTTCGTTAACATTATTAACTGGAACACCCCCCTCTCCCACGTGTGGGAAAAAATCTGACGTATCCAGAGAAGACCTGAGCAACCAATTCACAATCTCGCAGACGAAGACGTCACATACTCCTCCTACTTGGAGATCGCGGACATACTAGCACAGACTTTCAGCCAGACATCGCAATCAACAAATTACATAGCCGCTTTCCAACCGGAAAAAAAATGAGAGACGGAACATCTTGACTTTACGTCTACAAGCTAGAAGTTTTCAATAAGCCTCTCTCCCTCCGTGAACTTCAGTGCGCTATAGACCATACTCGTGAAACTTCATCCGGGCCAGACCGGGTACACATCAACATGATCAAACACCTCCTTGAGGGAGCTCGCGAACACCTATAAAGTCTTCAACGCAATGTGTTTAAACTCTTTTTCCGTGATCAGTGGGGGAATTCCTAATTATCCCAATTCCCAAGCCCGGCAAATGTCACAGCGACCCTTACAACTATCGTCCCATGGCCCTTACCAGCGTCCTCTGTAAAACTATGGAAAGAATGATCAACACACCTCCCGTTGATTATCTCGAAACGCCCGCAGGCGTCACTAACATCCAGTGCGGCGGCCGCAAGCACCATTCCACAACTAGAATCAAACCACCGACAGGCCTTCGTACGAGGAGAACATGTGGCTTCTATATTTTTCGACGTTGAAAAAGCATACGATACTACTTGGAAGTACGATATCATGAAGGGTCTCCACCGCAACGGGCTGAAAGGCCACTTACCGCATTTTATCTATCAATTTCTGCAAAATCATACCTTCAGGGTCAAGGTAGGCGACACTCTTTCATCATCATATCCGCAAGAAATTGGCGTCCCTCAAGGAAGCGTCCTCAGCGTCACTCTATTTATCCTCAAAATCGACCAGCTAGCCGACATCACTATTTGTGGACGACTTACACATAAGCTTCTGTCACCCAAGTCTTTTAACGATTCAACATGAATTCCAGAAATTTAAAAATCTAATCGGAAACTGGGCTTCCATAAACAGATTTCGATTCTTCCCTCCTAAAACAAAAAACATGCATTCAACACTTGTATCCGGCTTACACCTGAAACCTGACCTAATGCTGCATAACATACCTCCAGTATACGAAGAATCTGCAAAGTTACTGGGCCTCGTGTGGGTTTCTAAACTCACATGGCGACCTCACATTGCAGCCCTTGTAAGCTGCTGCAAACGGGCAACGGTACCTATACTATCGGTTACCTCGCTGAAATTTGGTGCCGACATGGACACACACCTGCAAGATGTTGTTCAGAGCAATAATACGATCCACATAGACTACGGAGCCGTTGTTTACGGATCAGCCATCAAAACCACTCTCGAACCACTCTCTATCATCGTCAACAATGCTTTACGTATCACAGCCGGCGAGTTCCGTTCCACTTCCATCGAATCCCTCTACGTGCTAGCTAACGCACTTCTACTACCGCTTCGGCGAGACAAACTCGCGACAATACTATTTCAATACTAGAATTCTTATCAACAATCCCAGCACTCGGCGACGTAACAAACATCTCTGATTAAGTGCCGCTTCTCGGCGAAAAACGAATATTTGCCCTACATTTTTACTTCGAATGGACAACTTACTAACCTCGCTCAACATCAATCGTAAGGATATCAAATCTTTATTATATTTTTCAAATTCTACAAATCAACACAACAACGTGGATGATTAGCCCACCGCTGGTCAACCTTGATTTACAAAAATACCTTAGAGAATCTCCTCCAACCAGCACGTACGGCTGAGAATTTTCCAGACTACTTCAGGAACAATACTTAGAGCACCGCCATTCATACACTGACGGCTCTTAAACGTAGGACAGAGTAGGAGCTGTCGCCGTGTGCGGAGAAATTGCACGCTCGGGAACCTTAACACAAGAGGCCTCTCTGTTCTTTGCAGAGCTGCAGGCCCTCGAATTGGCTATATCCATTACTAATACTGACCGCCTCCCCAAATATGTCGTCTTTTCAGACAGTCTGAGTGGCCTCACCAAGCTGAAACACCTTCATTATGAACACCTCGTTCATCGTAAAATGCAGCACGTATTATCCACTATGTCCAAGACTGGTCCGGCAGTTGAATTCTGCTGGATCCCTGGACACGCGGGAAATTCCCGCACTACTAAACAGGCGTCTACGTATGAAGAATAATTTATTTCCATGTATTACTGAGATTGTTCCCAATCATCAACTCACGTCTAATATATCGATGGAACGACTTGTGGCAAGAAAGTGGACAAAAAATGCTTCAAATTAACGCAAAATTTGCAAAAAGAAGAGACCAAGTGTTCATTAACAGACTGCGCACGGCACATACGTGGATAACCCATAACCACCTAATGGACGTAGACATGGGACCGGAGGCTCCAACATGCCCTTGTTGCCACCAAGTGGCACTTGCTTTTGGATTGTAACGCACTCGCAGCAACCCGACGAGCCTTCTTTAGGAGTAGTTAATATATCACCAAGAACGGCATTCTAGAGTCATTTTGGTGGGCGGGGGTAGGACGCGATGCATGCACCTTGACTCACCGAGCGTACGGGGTAAGCGCAGCGGGGGGCGGGCCTAGGGTCCGGAACTGGTTTACCACGGCCAGCTAACGGACGGGGGAGACCGGAAGGGGAGGGGGG
>SDVV010041883.1:0-10391 GCA_016164225.1 Gammarus roeselii | reverse complement strand
CTGATTGTTCAAGGGGATAAGGCGGGGGGGGGGGTGCAATGGTCCCTTGGGTCGCAAAAGAGCCCGATGAATCCCGGAGGGTGACCCATGTCCCCCGGGTCTTCCCGAGCTCCATGAGTCCCCCGAAACCCCTCGCCTCAGCTCATCTCGGTTACTCGAATCATTTCAGCAAGTCTCGGCTCGTCGCGACCAACTCGACTCACCTCAACATGTTTCGACTGATTTCGACGTACCTCGACCAGCCTCGACGCGACCCTCGCCCCCTGCGCCAGCAATCCGCAGACTGTAATGGTTATTGTTCAACTCATGCATCTCACATACATTTTTCTGTGTATTGGTTTTACAGCGCTGGGAGGGGGGAGCAGAGGTTCCAGGATTCAGAGGGGCTTCTAAAGGGTCCCACAGTTTCTCAAAAGGGTCCTAAATGGTCTCAAGGGTGTCCCAAGGGGCCCCAGAAAGGTCCAAGTGGATCCCACCAAATCCACCTGGTCTCTTAAGTCCCCCGGGTTCCCGAAACCCTGGGTCCCCGAGTCCCGCGGGTCCCACGAAAACCTCCCCTCCCTGGGTCACCTTGTCTCAACCAACCTCGATACATGAAATAATAACAAATTCAAAATTTATCACCTTGAAAAAAGGGCAGAGAAAAATAATAGAGCCCAAGCAAGAAGAAATAATAAAATACTAAAATAAAGTGTTAGTGATCTATAAAATGAATAATCATCCATCCACCCCAATATTATTGAAGAATTTTATCACTAACACTACACAAATCTGGTATACTAGTTCTGCAAGGCGACTTGAAATAGGACCCAAATCTAATGTCGAGAGGTATAACATACCAATATTTTGGACCACGATCTCCAGATAAGCCAATTTATACCCAACAGTACATGAAATTAGGCGAATTTATACCCGATATAGTTATATTCTCTAGTATGGTCTAAGCTACATTGATTATGTATGATGTATGGTGTATCCTACCATACCCCAGATGATATATCCTACACCAATATGGATGGTGTATGGCCAATCAATACATGATGCCGATGTACGTTTTCGATCTTGTAATAGATAAAAGTGAAATAATCCTGTACCTGAACTCCTGAGGTGAATTGAAACAGAACTAAGATCATATACTAACAGTAAAACAAATTCTGAGTTCATGTGTAATAAAGAAATAATACTACAATACCCGTTCAATCTAAAAAAATTCCTAAGCCTTACTACGATATCATTTCTATGATAGGACAAAAACCAAGCCCATTGTGTCATTACAGCGAACTCTACAATGCTTTACTAGGTCACTTCTCAGCACTCTACAACTGCTATATAACATATTTAGAGGTAACACCCAGTCACGGTACAATACCTCAGACATACCATGCATCTGTTTAGTCCATCAGCGTCGAGCAAAGTCACATCCTAGAAACAACCAAGAATCTATACACAGGTGCAGTTGTCAAAAATGGGCCTGACATGAGTCTCAACGAGTGTGGCCATAAGAAACTGGGCATCTGTTCACTGACGACCTAAATAAATCACTTCAACGTTCAGCAGCTTGTCGCATAACCTCTCTAACAACCCCATGGAACCTATGACCGACATCCACAAGAACTTACAAATTCACGTTGAACATGGATGAAGTCCAAATGACTACCAAAGAGTGTAAACCGCCTCTACACCAGAACCCCTCCATCCGGTGAATCGTCTTCTAAAACGTTAAACAACACACTTGCTAGGGTACAATAACAAAATTCCACAGAGTCGCAGAACGGATTTAAACCTCTTAAACAGACTTTCCTATGATTATCGTGGAGAAAATCATACAACAATAATAAAATAACTACGTAATTCTCTACTCTGCTCTGTTAACATTAAAAATTGTGATACACAGGGTATCCATCATAGAAAATCGGTCTACAAATACAAATAAACGTAAACGCAACGAACTTCTTCCTAGGGGTCTCTCTAACTACGCCTAAACATTGAAGTATTGTCCTACAATAAACATACAATAAGCTAACAACAAGACCACGTTTGTAACAAATCGAATTTTCTATATTTATAATATCCACGTCAAACATTGTAACAGGATGTAAAAAATATATATAAAACCCTAAAAATATACCACATGTAACTAAATTATACCTGAAATGATGTTTCACATTACAGATACAAACGTGATATATCATAGTATTTCTATAATTTGAATAAAATACCAATACCTTGCATCAAAGATGGAAACTGTGCAGAGAACATACAAAACTGAACGAAATATAATTGAACGCTCTAGTTATAATAAAGCACGAAGATCAATTCTCTACCATAACCAAAACACACGGTAAAAACCATGATGTACGAGAAAAAAACTAGCATGTAACCAACCAAACAGCTAACGTGAATAAGTTGCCAAGGCATGTGACTGATTAACATAACTGAAACACACAGTAAATGAAGTGGAAAACTTCTACACGAACACGCTATAGTATATAGAAAACTGATGAAATCATTCTCCAGCTCAGTCCAAATCAGGGTTAAATTAAATCTTCTTTAACAAAATTTCATATATATACATAAAAATACCAAAATGATGCAATAACCGACCAGTTATGCCTGAAATATTTTGCTACAAGGAAGATGCGAACCTTAAATATCCTAAAAATTCCTATAACTGTATGAGATAACTATTCAAAATTCCGAAAGCAATACAAATTCAACATATATCGACCGATCATTACTATGTATACATAACACAATATAATAACTTACAATAAATCCATATCGTTCAGCTACTCTCGCTATTGGACATCCAACCGATACTCGCCATACAAAAAAAAATCGAGATGAGACTACTTGAACTGTCTAGATACGCTTGATAACGGTCCATTTGCAACATGCGGATACTTGTTAACACCGCTATATCTGGTTCAAAACTGTATAATACGTTATGGGATAGATTCTCGTAACGAAGCTACTGCATCCTAAAAAGCAAGTACATCAACCCGCCAACTACCAAACTATTGTACCATACTATTCCTATAAATATTATATACATTTAAATAAATAGACGGAAAACACAAAACGAGGCCCCAAATCCAATCAACAGGCTTTAACCATGCATCCAATCGCTAATAACCCACCAGCTAACCACTGAATGAGTCAATTATACCCCAACTAAATAAGAATACAAACATATGTGTACAGAAAAAAATATATATGAAATCATTAAAGCAGAATTAAATGTATAATGATATAAACACTCAAACATAGCAATCATGCCACGGAAATTACTGATAAGACAAGGAACAGGTAAGAATAGCCTCACCTAATTTTCCAAGGCGCATCCAACTTATTGCCTGGAGGGTCCCGACACCCCCCCCCCCCCCCATTATCCGAAATAAGATGAAAGCATATTCCTACCACAACCGAAGAAAAATAAAATGAATAACAGAAAGGAATCAAGCGTACCCAAATACAATCATCTAGAGAAGAAAAAACGTACATACACGTTCTGCTTCTTTGATGACTTGTATTACAGTAATACGAGTATATGTTTTAGCACATTATTTCATTAATGATGTTTGATTGGCATTTGCTTAGTCATATGAAAATTCCACCTCAAATGGTTTTGTGTCGATAAGGTGAGTTTCTTAGAACTGTACATTATTATTGCAGGCAAGTTCTGCCTCAAAGTTTTAGGTCAGGCTTCATACAAAAATTGCCAACATTATTGAGGGAAGAGAAATGTTGAAATGATTATGGACTATTTTTCAATCTTCTAGTTTTTAAAATGTTTCAAGTCCCGCACACCTATACTTTATCCATTCGACTGCCATCACCTTCACCTACCATCTCCCCTCCCCTACCATCTCCCCTCCCCTACCATCATCCTCAACTACAATTCCCCCTCACCTACCATTCTTTTTCTCCTAACTTCTTCCATTACATCCCTTATCCCGTCTCCTACCTCCCCTCAGGCCAGCCCCCGCGCTCCTGAGGTGACCAAGTTCAACTCGTCCATTCACCTGGAGGACGGTCAGAGGGTCTTCACCTACTACTGGCAAGTGGACGACATCAGGTATGCAGCGTAGGGTGGACCGTACCGGAGACCGGTAATTAACATAGACTTATGCTCTATCGAGCTCGCTATCTCGATATCGCCGATAAATTACATTACGTAGTATTTGTTCAGAACGAATTACAAATACGATGCAATTCCTACATTTCTCCCGCGTAACTTGCTGGGGCAATAAACTCAACTGTAACAATAGTATGACCTATGTGAACTGCCGCACCTCTCCCGCACCAAAACTAAACACTGGCGAAACCTGTTATCCGTTCTGAACCATAAAAAAAAACGATTTTCCTCCATGAGCATTTCATCAGATACGATAAAGGTTCACTAGAGTTCATAACTGTCATTATATCGTTCTGTCCACTAGAGTTCATAACTGTCATTATATCGTTCTGTCCACTAGAGTTCATACCTGTCATTATATCGTTCTGTCCACTAGAGTTCATAACTGTCATTATATCGTTCTGTCCACTAGAGTTCATAACTGTCATTATATCGTTCTGTCCAATAGAGTTCATAACTGTAATTATATCGTTCTGTTCCGTTAGATTTCATGTCTCTTCACGCTTCGATGTTATTTTACCGATTGCATCAATGGAAAAATGCAATTTAATTCTAACTTTGCTGAATAAAATTTTCGTTCGACCAAGGTGAATAAAGTCCTGTCTGCACACAATCTTTTCCTTCTGACAATATCGTAATATATTAACAAAACGTATAGCAAACCTTAACAAAACCATGGAAACGTCGGCCGAACTCGCTCTAAACGATTCAATACTCCTTGATAACCACTGCTTAACAGTTTATACGCCCTGGCAAGAACAGCGTGAAGAGCTAGGTAGTTAGAGTCAAGTTGGTTCTTGGCCATCTTTGGCCTAAGTTCATCGCAGTTTACATCAGAAGATAATAATTTTTCACTCCTCAAAATATAGAGGAATATTTTTGACGTACTAAATTAATACCTCGTTTTTGCGTGCACCAAATTCTACGGATTTGAAATGACAACAGAATTTCGAAGGCGCCAAAACTAAGGCACCTTCAAGCATAATACAAATTGTAGGCTAATATGTTACTCGGAAATATCTAATAAGTTACTTAAATACGTGGAACATTGTTAAATAACTGTGCACAGCTTTCAGCACTGGTCAGTCAGTTGTGATTGGATATCACAGTTTACCTTCCCCCCCCGAAGGTAAACTGAAGGCTGTAAACTGTACAAAAAGAAGGTTGATAAATGACAATGGGCGGGTTGGAGCGATCGATGTTGAATGGCAGGTGTATCCTGGTAGCGCCTGCAGCTGTCTACATCTGTGTTAAATATTTTGATGAGCTTCTCGACTGTGCATGAAATTCAACTTTGCTTGGTAAGGTTACTTATGCAAATTCACGTGTGAGCAATAACACATTTGTTCCAGAATAGGAACATCATACAACCGCAAAGCGGTCACTTATGTTGCAATAAGTCATGCAATTTTGTAGCAATGAATCTTAGAATGAGTGTCATGGGACTCAGTGTTCGAACGCAAGGGCCCTCAGTGAGCCGCATTGCATCTTCTCCTCAACGTCTGCTTCGGTCGAACGCGATGCTCGAAGAGGAGAGCAGTTTTAATGATGGCATTTTTATGCTGTTGTACTATTAGTTACAAAGATAGCGACCTTATTTTTAATTTCGCGTCTTGTTTATGACATCCCTGCACCAAGATTGTATGCTTTATAGTATGCATACACACTTTTGCAGTTCTCCAGACGTTTGGATGTAAACATACAGCCATAAAAACTTACCTACCTACGTACAATTTGATTTAAATGAAGTTTTGATAGAACACGAAATTAAAAATAAGGTCTCTATCTTTGTGACCGATTGTACCAAATTGTGGCCTCTCAATTTGGCGTGTGCCCAATTGAGAGGCCGCATGAGTAAATACCGGGATTTGCAAGAGTAAATACTGGGATTTGCAGAAGTAAATACCCGGATTTGTACGAGTAAACAACGGAATTTCTCAATTAGCGCTAGTCCCTCTGACCAGAGCATGGGTGGAAGAAAGCGAACATTTCTGGAATAATCGGAATGAGTGTAGTGAGATATTTGGAGGTCGATATGATGTGATGGTGCTGGGAGACCTACATGCAAGAATTGAAGACGTAGTTGTGAGTAATGTGGTTGAGAGGTATGGCGTTTCAGGTAGAAATGGCAATGAAGGAAACCTGATAGGTTTCTGCATGGAACGGTAGTTGGTGGTAGGGAAAAAATTCTTCAGGAAGCGGAATGTACACCCATACACAAAGGTAAAATGATCCGTGTTGCAGTGGTGGGAAGAATACTAGTGAATTTTGTAGTAATTTCGGGGAGTGGTGGAGAGCCTGTTGGATGTGCAAACTTTGAGAGAAATGTTTGATCATACACCTGAGTAATGAATATTAGAAGTGGAGCAGGGGTGCGTGAGGAAAAAAAGAGAAGGAGGTGGAAGAGATAAAGTAAAAGTGAGTGGATTGAATCTGTCAAACAGAGCTGAGAAATTCCAGCAGGCATGAGGAATGTACAGGAGAACAGATGTTCAGAGATGCGGTGTTGAGATGTGCGAAAAATGTGTGTTGTGATGGTAAAAGTTAGATTAGATAATATTAGAATAAGAAGCTCGTCTTCATTAGTGCTTGGATGTGAGTCTCAGTAAGCTCCCAGTTGGGCGTGATCAGTGGGGCAGAAGAGAAGAGCATTTGAAGAGTGCCTGCAGGCGATGTTGGGAATAACCTCGCTGTGAAAACCTCAGAGAGCGAAAAATGGAGTGGAACGTGTAGTGAAGAGAGAAAAGAAGAACGCCAACGATGGGTGGTTTAGGTGGAAGTTTGGAAATTTTGGGAAGGACAAAAAATGTTCTGAAAGAGGTGATAACGTGAGAGGGCTGGACCTGCGAGATGTGGAGGAAGAATGGGAGACGTTCAGAGATGCGGTGTTGAGATTTGCAAAAAAATTGTGTGGTGTCCGCTGTGTGGACCGATGCAGAAGAAAGGGCTATGTGGAGCGAGGAAGTCAAACTGGCGGTGGTGCAGAGAAGAAAAGCTTCTGAGGAGTGGTTGCAAGCGAAGTCGATGGTGGCCTATAAAGAGTAGATGAAAGAGGTAAGACGGGTGGTGAGGAGAGCCAAAATGGACGCTGATGCCAGGTAGGGCAGACGATTGTGCCAGAGTTTTGAGGAAAACAATATATGTTGTGGAAAGAGGTGATATGGGTGAGGCGGGGGGACAAGGAAAGAGATGTAGGTGAAAGTTGTTACCAGCCGGTTGTAGTTGGAGAGTAGTGATGTACGGAAAAGTTAGGCTGCGTATTTTGAGGACCTGTTCAATGTCGAGTATGTCAGATATACTGACATTGTTGCTGTCAGTGTCGGTACACGGATGCCGGTTTTGAAGTAGAAAGGTTGCGGGCATTTTAAGGAATAGGTACAGGAGGCAGTAGAGGAAATGAAAGCCGGGAAGGCCCCTGTTTTGGACGGTGTTACGACTAATAGCCTAAGACGGGTGTAGTAACGGTAGCTAAATGGTAAGTGGAGCTATTAAATCTGTATTTGTCTCGGGTTTGGTGCCGATTTGGTGGGGCAGTGCTCATATTGTTTCCCTGTAAAAGGGCAGAGAGACATATAACAAATACAGAAATTCAAATGGCATTGATTGTGTTGTTGTATGTTTTGGGGTAATTGAACGGGAACGTGCTGATAGAGAGGATTAGACACAGTACGTATGGGGCAATTGCCGAAGAACTGTGTAGCTACACGAGGGGTGACGGGTATGCATATCAGATTTTTGCAGTAGGACAAGTCGTGAAAAGTGGCTTACAAAGAGAATCGACATGTTCAAGGACTTCGTGGATTTGGAAAAGGCTAACGGTAGGGTCAACAAAGAGTTTGTGTAGAGTGAACAGAAAATTTTCAGGGCGGTTCACAGTTTTAATGTAGGCAGCAGAGTATGGATCAGAGTAGGGAGCCCGGTGAGTTCTTACTTCCCGTGGAAGTGGGACTGAGACAAGGATGCGTTATGTCTTGCTTGCTGTTGACTCTCTTCCCGGATGAAATGGTCGGGGCGGTGCAGCCGAGTGTATTGGAGTCAAGGTTTGAAGTTGTAAGGAGCAAATACGGGAGTTGACAATTGAACCAGCTGGTGTTAACAGATAATAGGAGAAGAAGTTGTGTTTGCTGGTATCGTTGTTTGGTAGAAGCTGTGAAAGTAGGAGCTGCAAGTTGACGAGGTTAAAGAGGTGTGAAAAACGGGCGGGGTAGGCCGATGCGAACGAAGTCAGTGTCCGCCTAGATGAATAGCTATTGGGGGATGTACAACGATTTTCGTACCTGAGCACTCATGTGTAGATGAGCGGACTAGTGAAAACTGATGAGATACCGAGAGAAAGTTTCGAAGTGTTAGTATGGAAGCAAATAGTAGATTATATGAGGAGGAAGATGTCGCAACTGTGTCTTCGACATAAGACGTGGATGGCGAAACCCGAACAGCCTATAGGCGGATTTTTTCGAGCAAAAATGTTCGAGAGGTATGGCAAGAGAAACGCTGAGGGATAGGATCAATGATGACATTGTTCATATTAGAACTAGGATGGTGAGGATGTTAGAGGACATATGAGAGTTACGTTTTCTGAGGTGGATCGGACACATGGTGCGGATGGATGATGAAAGATTGGGAAAAATGGTGATGAAAGCGGAAATAAGTGGCCGCAGGCCTAGAGGAAGACCGAAGTTTGGTGTAGTGATTGCGTGAAGCAGGCTTCAGGGAGCAAGAAACACGAGGTGGAGGTGGCGAGAAAGCGGGTAAGGGACATGCGTAGGTGGGGAGTAATTGCGAACAGATTAGTTTTGACGCGGCACTGATTCACGTTCCGGCCCAATGCGTCTCCTTGAGCAACAGGATGGGCGTTGAGGAGGGAAGGCCCCCCAATTATGATGCAATATAAGAAGTAATCCAGTGAAAGCTGACGGGCCTGCTGCTGACACTGATCTTACGCGTTAAAGAGCTCAATTTTTGCTAAGTGTGTCAGTGGATGAGAGGAATGTGAGTCACGTCAAAGTGACGGCCTTCCTCTCTTCTCCGGGATTTGGTCTTTCGTCTGTATCTGTTTCGGGTTATATAGATTTCATGCAAAAAATCAACAGTAGTCATCAAAATGCATAGTCTAGATAGTTGTGGCAAATAGTTCTGTCCTTCTTTTTGAAAAAGGAATATGGTGTCTCTTCTTTGGGACAACAATTGCTGCTGCTGGGCCTCCTGCTACGGTAGTAAATTCAATGCACTCCGTGCGATTTACAGTAGCGAAGGGAAACACGTAGATGGCTGATCTTTAGCGCATAAACAAGTTAAATCATGTAACTAGTGATTGATCTTGATAGGGATTACACTTTCAGCGTTTGTGTTTCAACATTGCTGAAAATGGATTCTTGATTTTCCCTAAATTAGCTCAAAGGTTGAACGAAACATTATCATTTCTGATAAAGTCTTTAATGAGTTCAAACAATGACAAATAATATGAATTAAGAATGTGTGTAAAACTTTTTATCTGGGCGACATAAGATGAGCAGGAGCTGGTTCTGAAAAATTGTGTTGTGTTTAATTAGAGTACTGCTCATGTCAAATGCTGATTGTCGCTGCTGTACAATTTGAACTTCAACTGCTAGATATAGATAATATCTCGTCAGCAAAACATGTTCACGGACATAGACCACATTTTTAATTTTAAAAAATACTGGATGTATTCACCTGCATATTAAGTGTGTATGAGAGATATTCTAGTTTATTGGCAGGTATTGTGATTTATTTCAGATTGCACAATAGCAAATGAAACATTGTGTAAACTTATCTTCCACAATGTTGACATACACAATTTATTGCAGGCAAGTTCAATCATTGCTTGCTATTCAATTTGCATTTTCTGAAAGTTTTTGTCGATTTTGTACCAACGCTAGTGATATGCCGTTTCTTTCTAATCACGTAAAGACAAATTCTCTCTCTACTTGTGTGTGTTAATGTAATTGGTGTCAGTTCTCAAAAATACACCCCAATATTGTCGGTCACTAGTTTCATCTAACTCACTGAACTCGCACATTAGGCTCATGCTCCTATACACCCCACTGACGCCGGTCATCAGTTCCACCTAACTTACACACTCGCACATTAGGCTCATGCTCCTATACACCCCGCTGACGCCGGTCACTAGTTTCTCCTAACTCACCCTACTCGCACATTAGGCTCATGCTCCTATACACCCCGCTGACGCCGGTCACTAGTTTCTCCTAACTCACCCTACTCGCACATTAGGCTC
>SDVV010041882.1:0-10391 GCA_016164225.1 Gammarus roeselii | reverse complement strand
TTTAGTTGTTGTAGGTGTTTCAGTTGTTTTAGTTGTTATAGTTGTTCTAGTTGTTTTATTTGTTATAGTTGCTTTAGTTGTTGTAGGTGTTATATTTGTTTTAGGTGTTATAGGTGTTATAGGTGTTTTAGTTCTATTAGTTGTTTTAGTTGTTTTAGTTGGTAAGGTTTTTTAGTTGTTCTAGTTGTTTTAGTTGTTTTAGTTGTTATTGTCGTTTTAGTTGTTTAGTTGTTTTCGTTGTTTTAGTTATTTTAATTGTTTTAGGTGTTGC
Source organism: Gammarus roeselii (assembly GCA_016164225.1). Taxonomy (NCBI): domain Eukaryota; kingdom Metazoa; phylum Arthropoda; class Malacostraca; order Amphipoda; family Gammaridae; genus Gammarus; species Gammarus roeselii. The sequence goes on along the minus strand of SDVV010041882.1, from coordinate 10,120 downwards.
AGTTGTTCTAGTTGTTATAGTTGTTTTATTTGTTATAGTTGTTTGAGGTGTTTCAGTTGTTCTAGTTGTTTTAGTTGTTTAGTTGTTTAGTTGTTATAGTTGTTCTATGTGTTTAGTTGTTGTAGGTGTTTTAGGTGTTTTTAGGTGTTTCTAGTTGTTTTAGTTGTTTTAGGTGTTATATTTGTTTCAGGTATTTTATTTGTTTTTGGTGTTATAGTTGTTGTAGGTGTTTTAGGTGTTTTATTTGTTTTATGTGTTTTAAGTTGTTACAGGTGTTTTAGTTATTTTAGGTGTTATATTTGATTTAGTTGTTTTAGGTGTCTTTTTTTTTGTTATAGTAGTTTTAGTTGTTTTGGTTGTTTTAGGTGTAATAGTTGTTTTATGTGTTATAGTTGTTTTAGGTGTTATAGTTGTTCTAGGTTTTATAGTTATTTTAGTTGTTGTAGTATGTTTTAGTTGTTATAGTTATTTTAGTTGTTTTAGTTGTTTTAGGTGTTTAGTTGTTTCAGTTGCTTTAGTTGTTTTAGTTGTTCTATTGTTTTAGTTGTTTTGTTTTTTTAGTTGTTATAGTTGTTATTGTTGTTTTAGTTGTTTTAGTTGTGTTAGGTGTTCTAGTTGTTTTAGTTGTTTAAGTTGTTTTAGGTGTTGTAGTTGTTTGAGGCGTTATAGTTGTTTGAGGTGTTATAGTTGTTTTACCTGTTTTAGTTATTTTAGTTTTTTAGGTGTTATAGTTGTTTAATGTGTTTTAGTTGTTTTTTAGGTGTTATAGGTGTTTATGGTGTTATAGGTTTTTAGGTGTTATAGTTGTTTCAGGTGTTTTAGTTGTTTAAGGTGTTTTCGTTGTTTAGGTGGTTTAGTTGTTATAGGTGTTCAAGTTGTTTAGGCGTTCTAGTTGTTTTAGGTTTTTAAGTTGTTTCAATTGTGTTAGTTGTTGTAGGTGTTTTAGTTGTTTTAGGTGGTCTAGTTGTTTTAGTTGTTTTAGTTGTTCCAGTTGTTATAGTTGTTTTAGTTGTTTAAGTTGTTGTAGGTGTCTTAGTTGTTGTAGTTGGTTAAGGTGTTATAGTTGTTATAGTTGTTCTAGTTGTTTATAGGTGTTTTAGTTGTTCATAGGTGTTTTAGTTGTTGTAGTTGTTTAGTTGTTTTAATTGTTTTAGTTGTTGTAGGGGTTTTAGTTGTTTATAGGTGTTTTTGTTGTTTAGGTGTTCTAGTTGTTTAAATGTTTTAGTTGTATTAGGTGTTTTAGATGTTTCAGTTGTTTCAGGTGTTGTAGTTGTTTAAGGTGTTCTAGTTATTTTAGAGGTTTTAGTATATCTAGTTGTTTTAGTTGTTTTAGTTGTTCTAGTTGTTATAGTAATTTTAGTTGTTCCAGGTGTTATAGTTGTTTTAGGTGTTTTAGGTGTTTTAAGTGTTTCTGTTGTTTTATTTGTTTTAGTTGTTTTAGTTGTCATAGATGGTTAAGGTTTTTTAGTTGTTTTAGTTGTTGTAGTTGTTATAGTTGTTTCAGTTGTTTTAGTTGTTTTAGTTGTTTTAGTTGTTATAGTTGTTTTAGTTGTTCTAGTTGTTTAGTTGTTTTAGTTGTTTTAGTTGTTGTAGTTGTTTCAGTTGTTATGGTTGTTTCAGTTGTTTTAGTTGTTTTAGTAGTTATAGTTGTTTCAGTCGTTCTAGTTTTTTAGGTGTTTTAGTTGTTTAAGGGATTTTAGTTGTTTCTAGTTGTTTCAGTTGTTTTAGGCGTTTTAGTTGTTTCAAGTGTTTTAGTTGTTGTAGGTGTTTCAGTTGTTATAAGTGTTTTAGTTGTTTTAGTTGTTTTGGATGTTTAAGTTGTTATAGTTGTTATAGTTGTTTTAGTTGATTTAGTTGTTTTAGGTGTTTTAGTTGTTGTAATTGTTTCAGGTGTTTTAGTTGTTCTAGTTTTTTAATTGTTTTTAGGTGTTTTAGTTGTTTTAGGTGTTTTAGTTGTTGTAGTTGTTTTAGTTGTTTTAGTTGTTTTAGTTGTTTTAGTTGTTTTAGTTGTTGTTGTTGTTTTTAGTTGTTTCATTTGTTTATGTGTTCTAATTTTTCAAATGTTTCAGTGTATTAGGTGTTTTAGGTGTTTTAGTTGTTTCAGGTGTATTAGTTGTTTGAGGTGTTATAGTTGTTCAAGTTGTTTTAGTTGTATTAGTTGTTTTAGTTGTTTTAGTTGTTATAGTTGTTTTAGTTGTTGTAGGTGTTTTATTTGTTTTAGGTGGTCTAGTTGTTTTAGTTGTTCTAGTTGTTCTAGTTGTTATGGTCGTTTTAGTTGTTTAAGTTGTTGTAGGTGTCTTAGTTGTAGTAGTTGTTTTAGGTGTTATAGTTGTTATAGTTGTTATAGTTGTTCTAGTTGTTTATAGGTGTATTAGTTGTTCTTAGGTGTTATAGTTGTTGTAGTTGTTTTAGTTGTTTTAATTGTTTTAGTTGTTGTAGGGGTTTTAGTTATTTATTGGTGTTTTAGTTGTTTAGGTGTTCTAGTTGTTTAAATGTTTTAGTTGTATTAGGTGTTTTAGGTGTTTTAGTTGTTTCAGGTGTTGAAGTTGTTTAAGGTGTTCTAGTTGTTTAGTTGTTTCAGTATATCTAGATGTTTTAGTTGTTTTAGTTGTTATAGTTGTTATAGTTGTTTTAGGTGTTTAAGGTGTTATAGTCATTTTGGTGTTTAAGGTGTTATAAGTGTTTCAGTTGTTTTAATTGTTTTAGTTATTCAAGTTGTTTTAGTTGGTTTAGTTTTTTTAGTTGTTTTAGTTGTTGTAGTTGTTATAGTTGCTTCAGTTGTTTTAGTTGTTATAGTTATTTTAGTTGTTTTAATTGTTTTAGTTGTTGTAAGGGTTTTAGTTGTTTATAGGTGTTTTAGTTGTTTAGGTGTTCTAGTTGTTTAAATATTTTAGTTGTATTAGGTGTTTTAGATGTTTTAGTTGTTTCAGGTGTTGTAGTTGTTTAAGGTGTTCTAGTTATTTTAGAGGTTTCAGTATTTCTAGTTGTTTTAGTTGTTTTAGTTGTTTTAGTTGTTTTAGTTGTTATAGTTATTATAGTTGTTCCAGGTGTTATAGTTGTTTTTAGGTGTTTTATGTGTCTTTTTTTAGTTGTTATAGTAGTTTTAGTTGTTTTGGTTATTTTAGGTGTAATAGTTGTTTTATGTGTTATAGTTGTTTTAGGTGTTATAGTTGTTCTAGGTTTTATAGTTATTTTATTTGTTGTAGTATGTTATAGTTGTTATAGTTATTTTTAGTTGTTTTAGATGTTTTAGGTGTTGAGTTGTTTCAATTGCTTTAGTTGTTTTAGTTGTTCTATCGTATTAGTTGTTGTTTTTTTTAGTTGTTATAGTTGTTTTAGTTGTTTTAGTTGTGTTAGGTGTTCTAGTTGTTTTAGTTGTTTAAGTTGTTTTAGGTGTTGTAGTTGTTTGAGGCGTTATAGTTGTTTGAGGTGTTATAGTTGTTTTAGCTGTTTTAGTTATTTTAGTTTTTAGGTGTTATAGTTGTTTAATGTGTTTTAGTTGTTTTTTAGGTGTTATAGGTGTTTATGGTTTTTTAGGTTTTTAGGTGTTATAGTTGTTTCAGGTGTTTTAGTTGTTTAATGTGTTTTAGTTGTTTAGGTGGTTTAGTTGTTATAGGTGTTTAAGTTGTTTAGGCGTTCTAGTTGTTTTAGGTTTTTAAGTTGTTTTAATTGTGTTAGTTGTTGTAGGTGTTTTAGTCATTTTAGGTGGTCTAGTTGTTTTAGTTGTTTTAGTTGTTCCAGTTGTTAGAGTTGTTTTAGTTGTTTAAGTTGTTGTAGGTGTCTTAGTTGTTGTAGTTGGTTTAGGTGTTATAGTTGTTATAGTTGTTCTAGTTGTTTATAGGTGTTTTAGTTGTTCTTAGGTGTTTTAGTTGTTGTAGTTGTTTAGTTGTTTTATTTGTTTTAGTTGTTGTAGGGGTTTTAGTTGTTTATAGGTGTTTTAGTTGTTTAGGTGTTCTAGTTGTTTAATTTTTTAGTTGTATTAGGTGTTTTAGATGTTTTAGTTGTTTCAGGTGTTGTAGTTGTTCAAGGTGTTCTAGTTATTTTAGAGGTTTTAGTATATCTAGTTGTTTTAGTTGTTTTAGTTGTTATAGTTGTTATAGTTGTTTTAGTTGTTTAAGGTGTTATAGTCATTTTAGGTGTTTAAGGTGTTATAAGTGTTTCAGTTGTTTTAGTTATTCTAGTTGTTTTAGTTGTTTCAGTTGTTTTAGTTGTTATAGTTGTTTTAGTTGTTTTAATTGTTTTGGTTGTTGTAGGGGTTTTAGTTGTATATAGGTGTTTTAGTTGTTTAGGTGTTCTAGTTGTTTAAATATTTTAGTTGTATTAGGTGTTTTAGATGTTTTAGTTGTTTCAGGTGTTGTAGTTGTTTAAGGTGTTCTAGTTATTTTAGAGGTTTTAGTATATCAAGTTGTTTTAGTTGTTTTAGTTGTTTTAGTTGTTATAGTTATTTTAGTTGTTCCAGGTGTTATAGTTGTTTTAAGTGTTTTAGGTGTTATAAGTGTTTCAGTTGTTTTAGTTGTTATAGTTGTTCTAGTGGTTTTAGATGATTAAGGTTTTTTAGTTGTTTTAGTTGTTGTAGTTGTTATAGTTGTTTCAGTTGTTTTAGTTGTTTAGTTGTTTTAGTTGTTTTAGTTGTTTAGTTGTTTTAGTTGTTCTAGTTGTTTTATTTGTTTTAGTTGGTTTAGGTGTTCCAGTTGCTGTAGTTGTTTAGTTGTTTTGGTTGTTTCAGTTGTTTTAGTTATTCTAGTTGTTTTAGTTGTTTCAGTTGTTTTAGTTGTTATAGTTGTTTTAGTTGTTTTAATTGTTTTAGTTGTTGTAGGGGTTTTAGTTATTTATAGGTGTTTTAGTTGTTTAGGTGTTCTAGTTGTTTAAATGTTTTAGTTGTATTAGGTGTTTTAGGTGTTTTAGTTGTTTCAGGTGTTGAAGTTGTTTAAGGTGTTCTAGTTGTTTAGTTGTTTCAGTATTTCTAGATGTTTTAGTTGTTTTAGTTGTTATAGTTGTTATAGTTGTTTTAGTTGTTTAAGGTGTTATAGTCATTTTAGGTGTTTAAGGTGTTATAAGTGTTTCAGTTGTTTTAGTTGTTTTAGTTATTCTAGTTGTTTTAGTTGGTTTAGTTTTTTTAGTTGTTTTAGTTGTTATAGTTGTTTCAGATGTTTTAGTTGTTTTAGTTGTTTTAGTTGTTTTAGTTGCTATAGTTGTTCTACTTGTTCTATTATTTTAGGTGTTATAGTTATTTAAGGTGTTCTAGGTGTTTTTAGGTGTTTTAGTTGTTATAGTTGTTTGAGTTGTTATAGTTGTTTGAGTTGTTATAGTTGTTTTAGTTGTTTTAGTTGGTTTAGGTGTTTTAGTTGTTGTAGTTGTTTTAATTGTTCTAGTTGTTTGAGTGGTTTCAGTTGTTATAGGGGTTATAGTTGTTATATAGGTTTTAGTTGTTTTAGTTTTTTCAGTTGTTTTAGTTGTTATAGTTGTTATAGTTGTTATAGTTGTTTGAGTTGTTTTAGTTGTTTATAGTTGTTTTAGGTGCTTTAGTTGTTATAGGTGTTCTGGTGTTTTATGTGTTTTAGGTGTTTCAGTGGTTTTAGGTGTTATAATTGTTGTAGTTGTTTTGGTTGTTTTAGTTGTTTTAGTTGATCTAGTTGTTTTAGTTGTTTTAGTTGTTTTAGTTGTTGTTGTTGTTTTAGTTGTTTTTAGTTGTTTTAGGTGTTTTATTTGTTGTAGGTGTTGTAGGAGTTTCAGGTGTTTTAGTTGTTCTAGTTGTTATAGTTGTTTTAGTTGTTGTTGTTGTTGTTTTAGTTGTTATAGTTGTTTTGGTGGTTGTAGTTGTTTTAGCTGTTATAGTTGTTTCAGTTGGTTTAGGTGTTTTAGTTGTTGTAGGTTTTTTAGTTGTTTTAGTTGTTTTAGTTGTTTAAGTTGTTTCAGTTGTTATAGGTGTTCTAGTTGTTCTAGGTGTTTTAGTTGTCATAGTTGTTATAGTTGTTATAGTTGTTTAGTTGTTTTAGTTGTTTTAATTGTTTTAGTTGTTGAAGTTGGTTTAGGTGTTTTAGTTGTCTTAGTTGTTTTAGTTGTTTCAGTTTTTATAGTTGTTACTGGTGTTGTAGTTGTTTTAGGTGTTTTAGGTGTTTTAATTGTTATAGTTGTTATAGTTGTTTAAGTTGTTTTAGTTGTTATAGTTTTTTTAGTTGTTGTAGGTGTTATAGTTGTTTTAGGTGCTATGGTTGTTTTAGTTGTTATAGTTGTTGTAGTTGTAATAGTTGTTTTAGTTGTTTGAGGTGTTATAGTTGTTTTGGTTGTTTTTGTTGTTTTAGTTGTTCTAGTTGTTATGTTGTTTTATTTGTTTAAGTTGTTTTAGTTGTTATAGTTGTTTTGGTTAATGTAGTTGTTAAAGTTGTTTAGTTGTTTTTAGTTGTTTTTAGTTGTTTTAGATGTTTTAAATGTTGTAGGTGTTAAAGTTGTTTTAGGTGTTTTAATTGTTTTAGTTGTTTTAGTTGCTTTAGTTGTTATAGTTGTTATAGTTGTTTTAGTTGTTAAAGTTGTTTTAGTTGTTATAGTTGTTTTAGTTGTTATAGTTGTTTTGGGTGTTATAGTTGTTTTACTTGTTTCTGTTGTTCTAGTTGTTCTAGTTGTTTTAGTTGTTTTAGTTGTTTGAGTTGTTCTCGTTGTTTTATTTGTTCAAGTTGTTTCAGTTGTATTAGTTGTTATAGTTGTTATAATTGTTTTAGTTGTTTAGGTGTTTTAGTTCTTTTAGGTGTTGTAGGTGTTTTAGTTGTTATAGTTGTTTTAGTTGTTTTAGTTGTTTTAGTTCTTTTAGGTTCTCTAGTTGTTTAAGTTGTTTTAGTTGTTTTAGTTGTTCTAGTTGTTATAGTTGTTTTAGTTATTATAGTTGTTTTAGTTGTTATAGTTGTTTTAGTTGTTTCAGTTGTTCTAGTTGTTTTAGTTGTTTTAGGTGATATAGTTGTTTAAGGTGTTATAGGTGTTTAGGTGTTTTAGTTCTTTAGTTGTTTAGTTGTTATAGTTGTTTTCGTTGTTTTAGTTGTTTTAGTTGGTTTAGGTGTTTCAGTTGTTGTAGTTGTTCAGTTGTTTTAGTTGTTCAAGTTGTTTTAGTTGTGGTAGGTGTTCCATTTGTTTAAGGTGTTTTAGCTGTTCGGTTGTTTTAGTTGTTATAGTTGTTTTAATTGTTTTAGGTGTTATAGTTGTTTAGTTGTTATAGTTGTTTTAGGTGTTCTAGTCATTTTAGGTGTTTTAGTTGTTGTAGTTGTTTTAGTTGATATAGTTATTATAGTTGTTTCAGGTGATTTAGTTGTTTTGAGTGGATATAGGTGTTTAAGTTGTTTAGGTGTTATAGTTGTTTAAATGTTTTAGTTGTATTAGGTGTTTAGGTGTTTTAGTTGTTTCAGGTGTTTAGTTGTTGTAGGTGTTTCAGTTGTTTTAGTTGTTATAGTTGTTCTAGTTGTTTTAGTCGTTATAGTTGTTATAGTTGTTGTAGGTGTTATATTTGTTCCCGTTTTTTTTAGGTGTTATAGGTGTTTTAGTTGTATCAGTTGTTTTAGTTGTTGTAGTTGTTTTAGTTGTTATAGTTATTTTAGCTGTTTTAGTTGTTTTAGTTGTTTTAGGTGTTTAGTTGTTTCAGTTGCTTTAGTTGTTTTAGTTGTTCTAGTTGTTTTAAATGTTTAGTTTTTTTAGTTGTAATAGTTGTTATCGTTGTTTAGTTGTTTTAGCTGTGTAAGGGGTTCTAGTTGTTTTAGTTGTTCAAGTTGGTTTAGGTGTTGTAGTTGTTTGAGGCGTTATAGTTGTTTGAGGTGTTACAGTTGTTTTAGCTGTTGTAGTTATTTTAGTTTTTAGGTGTTATAGTTGTTTAATGTGTTTTAGTTGTTTTATAGATGTTAAATGTGTTTTTTTGTGTTCTAGGTGTTTTAGGTGTTATAGTTGTTTCAGGTGTTTTAGTTGTTTAAGGGGTTTTAGTTGTTTAGGTGTTTTATTTGTTTTAGGTGTTTAAGTTGTTTAGGTGTTCTATTTGTTTTAGGTTTTTAAGTTGCTTTAAGTGTGTTAGTTGTTGTGGGTGTTTTAGTTGTTTTAGGTGGTCTAGTTGTTTAGTTGTTTTAGTTGTTCCAGTTGTTATAGTTGTTCTAGTTGTTCAAGTTGTTGAAGGTGTCTTAGTTGTTGTGGTTGTTTTAGGTGTTATATTTGTTGTAGTGGTTCTAGTTGTTTATAGGTGTTATAGTTGTTCGTAGGTGTTTTAGTTGTTGTAGTTGTTTAGTTGTTTTAATTGTTTTAGTTGTTTTAGGGGTTTTAGTTGTTTATAGGTGTTCTAGTTGTTTAGGTGTTCTAGTTGTTCAAATGTTTGAGTTGTATTTGGTGTTTTAGATGTTATAGTTGTTTCAGGTGTTGTAGTTGTTTAAGGTGTTTTAGTTATTTTAGTTGTTTTGGTATTTCTAGTTGTTTCAGTTGTTTTAGTTTTTTTAGTTGTTATAGTTGTTTTAGTTGTTCCAGGTGTTACAGTTGATTTAGGTGTTTTAGGTGTTATAAGTGTTTCAGTTGTTATAGTTGTTTTAGTTGTTCTAGTTGTTTTAGATGGTTTAGGTTTTTTAGTTGTTTTAGTTGGTGTAGTTGTTATAGTTGTTTCAGTTGTTCTAGTTGTTGTAGTTGTTTTAGTTGTTTTAATTGTTCTAGTTGTTTTAGTTGTTTTAGTTGTTATAGTTGTTTTAGTTGTTTAAGTTGTTTTAGTTGTTTTAGTTGTTTTAGTTGTTCTAGTTGTTTTAGTTGTTTTAATTTTTATAGTTATTTAAGGTGTTCAATGTGTTTTGGGTGTTTTAGTTGTTCTAGTTGCTATACTTGTTATAGTTATTTCAGGTGTTATAGTTGTTTAGTTGTTTTAGTTGTTCTATGTGTTATAGTTGTTTTAGTTAATATAGTTGTTTAATTTGTTATAGGTGTTTAAGTTTAGGTGTTTCAGTTGTTTTAAATGCTATAGTTGTTTTAGGCGTTGTAGTTGTTTTAGTTGTTTCAGTTGCTTTAGTTGTTATAGTTGTTTTAGTTGTTATAGTTGTTTTAGTTGTTGTAGTTGTTTTAGTTGTTATAGTTGTTTAGTTGTTTTGGGTGTTATAGTTGTTGTAGTTGTTTCTGTTGTTCTAGTTGTTCTAATTGTTTTAGTTGTTACAGTTGTTATAGTTGTTTTAGTTGTTCTAGTTGTTTTAGTTGTTGTAGTTGTTTTAGTTGTTATGGTTGTTTTAGTTGTTTTAGTTGTTTTAGTTGTTATAGTTGTTTCAGTTGTTCTAGTTTTTTTAGGGGGTTTCAGTTGTTTAAGGTGTTTTAGTTGTTTTAGTTGTTTTAGTTGTTCTAGTTGTTTTAGGCGTTTTAGTTGTTTTAAGTGTTTTAGTTGTTGTAGGTGTTTAGTTGTTATAGGTGTTTTAGTTGTTCTAGTTGTTTTGGATGTTATAGTTGTTATAGTTGTTATAGTTGTTTTAGTTGATTTAGTTGTATTAGGTGTTTAGTTGTTGTAGTTGTTTCAGGTGTTGTAGTTGTTTAAGATGTTTAATTGTTTATAGGTGTTTTAGTTGTTTTAGGTGTTTTAGGTGTTTTAGTTGTTGTAGTTGTATTAGTTGTTTTAGTTGTTTTAGTTGTTATAGTTGTTGTAGGTGTTGTAGTTGTTTTTAGTTGTTTTATTTGTTTATGTGTTCTAGTTGTTCAAATGTTTCAGTTTTATTAGGTGTTTAGGTGTTTTAGTTGTTTCAGGTGTTTTAGTTGTTTGAGGTGTTATAGTTGTTCAAGTTGTTGCAGTTGAATTAGTTGTTTTGGTTGTTTCAGTTGTTGTAGTTGTTTAGTTGTTTTAGTTGTTTTAGTTGTTCTAGTTGTTTTAGTAGTTTTAGTTGTTATAGTTGTTTTAGTTGTTGTAGGTGTTTTATTTGTTTTAGGTGTTCTAGTTGTTTAAATGTTTTAGTTGTATTAGGTGTTCTAGGTGTTTTAGTTGTTTCAGGTGTTGAAGTTGTTAAACGTGTTCTAGTTGTTTAGTTGTTTCAGTATTTCTAGTTGTTTTAGTTGTTTTAGTTGTTACTGGTGTTGAAGTTGATGTAGGTGTTTTAAGTGTTTTAGTTGTTATAGTTGTTTTAGTTGTTTAGTTGTTTTAGTT
>SDVV010041881.1:0-10391 GCA_016164225.1 Gammarus roeselii | reverse complement strand
TATATATAAAGAGAGAGAGAGAGAGGGAGAGATTTATAGATTATATATTTATATTTATATCTGTATACATGGGTAGCAGCCCATCATTGATACAAGTTGCGTTGAAGATGATACGATATTATTCATATCAATAATGTTTAGGCAGAAGTTTCCGCATCTGCATCCGCCAGGTCGCAATTAATATTCGTGTCTCATCAGCATTCCCGGATATCAAAACTGTGATTTCCGCATTCCCATCCGCATCCGGGACATCAGGTTTGATATGGAGCAAGCCTGACATCAGAATTTCGATGAATCAAATCTAGTCCACCTCTAATATCATGAAGGTTCAATTTTGTTTTCGAAAAAAATAACAAAATAATCCTAAATAAAACAGAACAGCGTACCTCAAAGGGGTATAGAGTAAGGAAAATTTCGAAATGGACACTAACATCCTCACTCAGTTTTGGAACTGGTGCTCATATTTTAAATACATAATTAAATATTTGCTTTCCTCTAGAAAAATCAATCAAGATAAAGTTAGATAAATAAAGTATTGTTGACTTCAAATTTTAAACATTTAATTTAATATATTTTTTATGACTGCATGCTGTAAAATGGTCCTATTCTTCTTTCACACGCCATGATTGAGAGAGAAAGGATATCTGACACCGTTTTCGACGTTTATGGTCACACCAAAATACAAAAAAAATCAACTCAAACAATCGATTTTGTTATGTTTGATACGAACTTATGAGGCACTCATTCACGACAATCGGTGTGTGAATGCATCGAAATCACAAATCTGTTATCATTTTAAAAAATACTATAAATCTCTTTTTATGATATGTTAATGCTTCCCTGTTAAATTGGCCGTTTCACAGTTTTCCTTTATTATTCTTATGGGTTAGTTACGAGCATATCCATACATAATATATATAAAGTCAACACGGGATTTTCAATCCTTTCTGCCCGATTTATTCTGCTCATTTCGCTGCTTCAGCACGGAATACTCTTCACCTTCATCTCTCCTTATTGACCCAGTCGATTATTGCGAAGAAAATTCACGGAACACCCACCATATTTCTCCCTCAATGCTCCGGAGTCCAGGGACCACCGCCAGAATCCAGATGATAAATTCCAAGCTGTATCAACAAAAAAATGGAACTGCGGCCGTGATGAAGGGTTTCCCTCTGAAGGCGACGACCTCAGGTCGTAAACTGACATAGCAGCACTCTTTGTTTATGTCTCTCAATGAACGACCAGGCTTATGGTAGCCGGTTGCAGAGCATTTGTTGGGGCTTGATCGGTTATCACAGATTGATTTTGTGGCAATTACAAGGGAGTAAACGATATTACTGCCACTTCTCGTTCTCTTCTGTATGGAATGTGATATGTTTGGTGTTGAATGCACCATGAACAAACTGCTGTTAAAACATGAGCTGAATGCTCAACTGCTTCATCAGTAAAGCACAATGGAACATAAGACAAGAAGCAACGGTTTATTAGATGTTAGAAATGATTTTGTCATTATACAATCAGTTAAATAGTTATCTTACATGAAAACAACGTCAAATGCTTTCTGATCTAAGATTTTCGGAGCAGTGACAACAGCCTTGTTTTCATTTCGGGTCTTTATTTACCTCATTTTGAAATCATTTTGTTGGATGGAAACATTAACAAGGAACCATATAATATGAACTCATCTTCCATGCCGGAAACAATTTGCTACGATCATATCTACCGCTCTATTGTACCCTCAGAGAAATGACCTAGTTCATTTGACTAACTTAAACTAGTCATACGAAGTAATATGAGATAGTTATACTTCGTTCAGTGGCTTCAATTCGTTTGGCGGCTGCAACGGATTCGCTAAGAATATCGTTCACCCTGCGTGCCACGTCTCTTCCATTTGGGCCAATCAGAGCACGCAACCAGCTGCAACGCTGCAAGTTAGTTCAAATATGTCCAGATACAAGCTGCAACTCCCTCCAGTTGCACCATTGCCTTCTAACGAGTGAGTGCACCAGCAGTGACTGAAGCTATGATTAGATAGTATTCAGCAGCATTTACTTATACGTCAAAGGTAGAACAGCTACTGTTGGTTGTGCAAGGCCAAACAGTAGCTGCTAGACAGGTTATGCCCAATACAGAAACAATTACACTCATTACATGGATCTATTACTGGTGTCACATAATGCTACAGCTTTTAATCAACTTATGGTAGCATGACCTTATTCACCTGCTAATTGGACGTATATACTTTGAATTCTATATCTAGCTGTGAATTCAGTGTTCAGCCGTGGTTGCGTAAATGTGGTGAAATCTACGTGTTGATGTGAAATGTATTCAAATGGGCATTTCAAATTTAAGTTTCTTTTCGGCAACGTTGTCCTTATGTTGAAAATTGTTAAAATGTGCACCATATACGTTGTAACGTAAATAAACGACACGACATAATTTCAATTACTTGAATATTTTCATATAATCTCTTGTACTAAACCGCGGGATAATATAAGAGCAGTCCTTCAGGCTACAACAATTGCAAGGCAAGTTCCCACATTGTCTTACTTTTGTTGTAGTTTCCTGGGGTGTTCTGGGTATGCAGTTGAAATGGTGACTTGATAATGAGAAGCCTCTGAACAAATGTATCAGCAGCCTGCATATTAGGCAACTTTAGTTGCAGAGCAGCGATCGAGATAAACGTCAAACGCGTCGACAAGCGGAGTACCCAAGAAGGCATAGCACCACTCGGTGCGCTACCTATTGACGCCGAGATGTCTCCCACCACGATTTCAGTTTGAATGTGGATATCATGTAGGATAAAGATAAATAACTAACGGAGGTAATTCTACATTTATGTGGACTTCGTTCTTTAACCTAACTTCTGTAGGTGTGAAATATATTTACTTCATTCTTTACAACATGGTACAGAAGATTTTTGATAAATTTGACTCAAGGATATAAATGTTTTTAACTGTATAAATAATTTATCATAAGCGGAACATAGTTAAGGGCAAAGCTGCGGTGAAAGCAATAACGGCAACGACAACAGCGACACCAGTAGCAGAGATAGCATGTAGAAGCTACGGCGACGGTGAACGCATCGGCGGTGACAGGAGTAGTAGCGGCGGCGGCAGCAGCAGCAGCGATGGCAGAAGTGATGCCATCAGTAGCAGCAACAGTAGCGGCGGTGGTAATTGCGGTGGTAGCGATGATGCTGCAGAGGCAATACCGACGGCAGCACCAATAGTAATAGTCCCGCAGCAAATCCAGCGATGGACAGATCAGTGCAGCAATGACATTTGCTTCAACGGCGGCAACATCGGCCGCAGGTGCAGCAGCTGCCGCAGCGGCAGCAACGACAGATTTTGTAGCAGAGGCAGCAGCGGCCGCAACGGCACCAGCGACGGCAGTAGCAGCAACAGCGTCAACAGCTGTAACAGCGATGTTAGCATCGGCAGCATTGGTAGCCGTGGCAGCAATAGAAGCAGTGACAGCAACGGCAACAGCGGCTGCAGTGGCAGCAGCGGCAGCAGCGGCAGCAGCGGCAGCAGCGGCAGCAGCGGCAGTAGCGGAGGCAGCAGCGGCAGCAACAGTGTCATTAGCAGCAGCAGTGGCAACAGCGGTTGCAACGGCAGCGGCAGCATCAGTGGCGGCATCAGTGGCAGCAATCGGTGGCAACATCAGTGGCAGCAATGGCAACAGCGACAACAGCGGCATAAGCGGTAGCAGCGGTAGCAGCGGCAGCAGCGGCAGCAGCGGCAGCAGCGGCGGCAGCAGCGGCGGCAGCGGCCGCTGCGGGAGCAAGGGCAGCCGGGGCAGCTGCGGCAGCCACCACAACAGCAACGACAACAGCTGCAGCTGCGTAGGCAGACTAGTCATCTTGACTAGCTTTGGCAGAACACTAGCCAAATTGACTCATTTTGCCCAGTCGGTTTTGGGACAACCTGGAGACTACCTTAAACTAGTCAAACGACGAGTCTATTTTTCTGTGTGTAACCATTACTGCACTAAAAGATGTATTGCACAACTTGTAATTACTACAACCAAGAAAGGTAAAATCGAAGTATAAATGATTTCAGGATGTGGCGTAAAACTTTGATATCAGACTAGCGGTCATCTGATTCACTAATTAATTCAAATATGTATCTCTATGGATATAAGGGAGATTAAGTTGGCCTAATATCCAGAGATAGGGAAAGAGAGAATAACAACGACGAAGGGTAAATCCCTTGAAGCTATTGGACTGCGAAACAAGCTTTGAGGGAATCCTTTCCAGTGCAGAAATGTTTTGTGGTCAATTCTGGGATCACGTTAACTCGGAAGAAGTTTATTACTTTTCTATGCGAGAAAATATCGTTGCCAGTTGATGTTTTTCGAACATTAAAGCGGAGGACTATGAAAACATACACATACATGTTTACATTTTTTTTCTCAGTAAATCATTATCATGTCTTGCTTCTCAATTGTAAATATAATTGTTTTGGATTTAATATGGACCCTCCAACAATCATAGATCAAATTAAACAACAATACTATTGTTCTTTTTTTATTCATCCCGCTTTCAGTCCTTCTGCAACTCTTTCTATTTACCAATCGAATAAATTGATAAACTGACTTGTAAAGTTCTTGCTCCACGGAGATTTTTATTCAGCAAAAATTGCATCGATTTTATATCACACATTTCACCTTGCCAAGCTGTGTACAACATTATATATGTTGAATTTTTGTTAAATCTGCACTATAATATGTGCATGAAAGCGTATAGGTATCCAACAAGATGGCGTTGAATTGCACCCAAATTGATTTACAAAATCAAATTTGTCCGACACGCTCAAATGCAAACCAACAGCAAAGCATCTTCTGAGTACAGTAGGGGTAGAAAAAATTGGCCGACAAATCTGATTATTCGTGATTCTTTTTATTTAAAACGTAGTCTAAATTGGGCGCATCACATAGTTGGACAAACTGCTTGTTGATCATTTATATGCAATTTTTTTGTCAATTTAACCTTGCGAAAACTTTTCAAAATGCAACCTAACGTACAGAATATGAGTCAGCAGGCAGAAAACGCAATGAGTCTAGGGCCTCTTATAACCCATTAGATGGGACATGAAAGGGGCAGGCACCGACCCAAGAATTCCCCCTCGGTGGATCGCTATAATACTAATTTCCTGTTAAAGTAATAACGTGCGAATATTTCAATTGTATTTCACCTTCCAAAGAGTTGAGAAGCTGGTCGCCTCGACGGATCCCCTCCCTCTTAATGGGGATGAGCCTGAAGACGGGTTGTTGTGAAAGAGGCGTGTTTACGACATAAAGTAAAATCCTCGTAATACTTTTGCTCTCGTCGTTGTTAAGGGAAAACGTGGATGCCATCAGATTGCGTGCGCGTAACATTTGCGGAATAGTTGAATAGTGAGTGGCTCTTAATTAGGACCTGAGTGTTTTAGCGTTCAATAATATTGATCATTGATTCACTATGATTGTTTTTCATTGCGACAAGTTAAAGAATATGACGGGTTGCTATCTATAGAGTTACTACTTCATATAGCAACGCTCAAACCCGATACTGTCAAAGAGGTTAACAATTTTGTGAAGAAAATATTTCAGCTAACATTTATCGTATTTCGAGCAACAAGTATTTTTACAGCATCCGGCGGAACAGCTACTTACCTAATAGCTAATCAACGAATGCGCTAATGTATTCAAGAGATCCCTACTGATGCATCTAAACTTGTTTGGCGACACCTGACTTAAGCACTACATTCGTCCCTTTGAAGATCACATCGACGGACGTATAGGGAGAATTCCAAAATGAAATTCTGTCTCATCCCGGACGTGTTTTATTCACTTTTAATTTACCAACCTGGCCCTTACCTAACCTAACCTAACTTGAAACTAGCAAATCCAGCCTTGCCCATCATAACTTACCTGAACTGAACGTAAAAAAAGACGCACAATATTGTTGAAGGGGTTACATTTCCATGAACCGCCATGAAATATCGAAATATACACAGTAAATTCTACTGCCTGAAGCTAAACTCAGAGACGGTAGCAAAGTAAGGCGTTAACGAGGTAAGCGCCAAGCTAATGTGGCTCACAACAAATGGATCACTAACCGAAAAGTGACGTAAAAGAAATGATCGACAGAGCTAACAAACGTTGGAACAGTTGTGTGTTAGCCACGAGGCTGTAAATCGCTGCGAGAGTTGAACAAGTTAGCGCTTAAAATAATGATTTAGTGTTATCGAATGTAGCTATTACCTGTCGGTGGCGTATGAAAAGTTGTACGCTATTTTCATGTCGTCTTCTCATGTGGTAGCTAGAGTTTTCTTTAGATCTAAAAGAGCCTCCCCATGATGGCATGTCTGATGTCATAGTCTCAGATAATGTGGAAGCCAAAACTGTAAATTGATTTTTCTGCGAAATGTTATGCAAGTATAATTAAGAATAGAATAACAAGTGATACAGATGAAAATTAAATTAACGGAGTATTATTTATCAATAATTATAAGTCAATTAAGTAATGGAAATCCAATCTGAATGAGTAGAGTTGGAACATCATTGATTCTGATTCTGCTTAAATATTGCACGATTCCCAGAGTAACCAGCTGAGAATGAGAACTATGTTAGTTTCCAGACTTATTTTAAGATTCCAGTTATGATTCCTTTTAATTAATGAAAAAGCTAACCTCCCCCTCATCATACCAATTGGCAGGGTATGGACAGCCAAACAAGGGGGAAGAGGGCTAGTTCTGCCTATTGGCATGCGGGGCGCAGAGGGATCACACACAGCCTGCCCCCTTCCCTCTTCCCCTCATGGGGCGCTATGAAGGTTCGCTTCACGATCAATTCTACCGGACTGGAAGAAAATCCTATTTTAATCTCTAATTCTCTGTAAATCATTCACAAACCCATGCTAGCAGACTTGACCACACTCTGCCGCTCTTTTGCTAATGGAACTTACTCTTTCCGTGTGACATCATTAACTTCCCGTTGCAGTGTTCGTTTGCAAAACTTTGAAATAATTAAGTAATATACTTTGAGACCTTTCATTGTAGATAGTCCTGTATAATTTTCGTGACACCAAGAATCATAAATGCTCCAAAGCTCGTCAACACAAGTCAAACCATTTTTGAGATAAAGTGCTGGTTTAACATGGAATTACTTCTACACGTGGCAAGGGTGGTAAACAAGTAGAGTATACCGGAGCGAATATGCTTTTAGTGAAGGATTATAGATAGGCATTAATTAGGGGTGGGCGGGGTAGGGCGCGGTGCATGCAACCTGACTCAACCGGCCGTACGGGGGTTCGCGCAGAAACGAGGAGCGGTGGGACGGAGAGTACCGGAACTGGTTTGGTGCCCGAGTCAGCTAACGGACAAGGGAGGGGGGGTCAAAGCGGAAGGGGGACGGCTGGACAGGCGTCCCCAGACAGGCGGCTAACGGGTAACTCATTCTGATGAATGGATGATCATCTTTCGGATTATTCATAAGGAATATTACTAGGTTATATATATTATTAGGCTTTTATATGTTAATAGGTTATATAATCATAACGTTTACGCACTACCTCTGGTATACGCATTTTACCGGGGCATTGCATGCAACCTTGACTCATTTGGATGAATAGACGGACGGATGAACGGACGGATGAACGGACGGATGGACGGACAGCGTTCGGAAATGCATTGGCAAGGTTTATTTTTGAACATTTTAATTTGTAATGTATTTTGATCTATATTGTATTTATATATGTTTTTTCTTTCCTAGATGGTTGTAGTGGAGTATAAATGGTCACTAACTGGTGCTCGTTATGTATATATTTATTCGATTCTGGTATGAATAGTGTTATAGCAAGTTTTCTGGAGGGGGCATTGGTGCGGTAGAGAAACACTCTAGGTCGAAAGTTGGATGCGCTCCTGGAAAATTGCTCTTACCTGTTCCTTGTCTTATGAATTTGTTTCCGTGGCACGTTTGCTACGTTGTGAGTGTATATATCATTATATATTTATGGATGGTTTATTGTTTCTGTATATTTTTTTCAGTGGACATATATGTTGGTATTCTTTTCTAGTTGTGGTATATATGACTCATTCGATGCTTAATTGGTGGGTTCGTAGCCTTTTGGGGGGGATAAGGATGCTTCTGTATGTTCTGTTCATTTATCACTGTATATTCTTTTATAGGATTAGTGTGGTAGGCATGTCAAATAACTCAATTTGTAGCCTTAGTGTGCGAATAGCCTTGTACGGTACCAACCTGATATTGAATTTTAGGCAATGTTATACATCTTCCACATTATTAGTTAAAGAGGTGTTAATTTATCCCTGTTTTGGACAGAAGTTGTGGCTAATTTCATTAGATTTTTTGTATGTACTATACCGTATTTATTATAGGTTTCAGTCATGTCCCTCGTATGTTTAGGTATCATATTCACGTTAGTTGTTTGGTTGGTTACATGCTTTTTTTTCTCTCTGACATCATGTTTTTTAATGTATGTTTTGGGTATGCTAGAGAATTTAATCGTCCTGCTTCGTTATAACTCGTGAGTTTTAGTATAGGTCTTTCAGTTTGTATGTTTTCCGTTGAATTCCCATCTCCAATGCAATCTGTTGGGAATTCGATACAATTTAAGAATATATTACGTTTGTATCTGCAATATAGAACATTATTTCATGTATAATTAAGTCACATCTTGTTCATTTTTTCGTGTTTTATTGATATTTTTTTACACATTGGTACAATATTCGAAGTGGTTATTATAGATATAGAACAGACAATTTGTTACAAACTTGGTCTTGCTATTTGGTTATTGTATGTTTATTGTAGGTCCATTCTTCAATATTTAGGAAGAGTTAGAGAGTCCCATAGGCAGAAGCTCGTTCAGTTTTTGCTTGTTTGTGTAAATAGACTGATTTATTAGGATGGATACCATAATGTATTACACTTTTTATTGTGAATTATAGCAGAGTTGATAATTTTATTTAGCTATTTTATATATGTTATTGTTGAAGGTTATTTTTTTTCTAGGATAATCATAGGAATGTATGTTTAAGAGGTGCTGCATCTTTGTGGAATTTTCGTCATTGATCCCTAGCAAATGTATTGTGTAACGTTTAGAAGACGATTTCTTGGATGGAGGGGTCCTAGTGTAGAGGTGATTTACACTCTTTGGTTGTCATTTTGGAGTTCATCTATGTTCAACGTGAATTATGTATGGCCTTGTAGACGTCGATCTTAAATTGCATGGGTTTGTTAGTGAGGTTAAGGGACAAGCTACTCATCGTTGTAGTGGTTTATTTAAGTCATCAGTAAACATGAGCCTAGCTTTTTATGGCCACACACTCTCTGAGACTCATTTTTGACCACTGTACATGTGTCTAGATTTTGGTAATGTCCAGGATGTGTCTTAGTTCGAGGCTGTTCAGAGACGATGGGTTAACAGATGCGAGGTACGTCTGTGGCTTCGTATCATGACTGGGTGTTACCTCTAAATCTTTTTATTTATCAGTGGTAGATTACTGAGAAGTGACCTAGTAAAGCATTTTAGAGGTTATTTTTATGACATAGGGGCTTTGATTTTGTCCTGCTAGAGGCATAGCATCAGTTAGGTTTAGAAATTTTGTTATAGATTTGAACAGGTATCGTAGTATAAATAACATTATTCTCATGAACTTGGTGTTAAATGTCATATATCTTTATTATGGCCGTTATGTTAGTATATATTCGTATTCATGAACCAGATCACGTAGGATATCAGAGTAGGGTTCATCATCTGGGTGCGGCAGGATACACCGTATATAATGGTCAATGGTTATCGCTTAGGGTAGAGTAGAGAATCTTATTTAGCTATTTTTATAGTTCTTGTTTTACATTTTCCGCCTAATTTCATGGAATGTTGGGTATAAAATACGCTTAATTGGATGTAATGCTTGAAAAATTGGTAGGTTTTACCTCTCGACCCTGCATTTGGGTCCGGTTCCATGTTGCCTTGGAGAACTAATCTACCGGATTTTGTGTAGTGTTAGTGCTGAATTCTTCAATAATTCAAAGTTCATCTCAATTATGTTATCCGCTCGTATGTCTTTGCTAGACGCTTATTGCCGCACGTCATAGTTTTATAAATGCTTGTATGACGTTTGCACTTTAGACACATAGAAGTTATTGTTCAATTCAGGCTTTGTTATGAGATTGCGTTCTAATTCAGAATATTCGAGGTATTTGTGCATTCACCAGATTCAGTGTAGCATTTTTTACTATAGGTCTGTTGTGTAGAGGGTCCATAAACCGTACTCATCCTATCCTATCTTAACCTATATTTGTCCCCCGTTTTCATACTTATGTTAGGTATTTCTTCATTGATTTAACCTTCTTCCTTATAAAATTCTACCCACTTGACTCAT
>SDVV010041880.1:0-10392 GCA_016164225.1 Gammarus roeselii | reverse complement strand
ATGTCAGATTCCAGTCTAATGTCCGATTCCAGTCTAATGTCCGATTCCAGTCTAATGTCCGATTCCAGTCTAATGTCCGATTCCAGTCTAATGTCCGATTCCAGTCTAATGTCCGATTCCAGTCTAATGTCCGATTCCAGTCTAATGTCAGATTCCAGTCTAATGTCTGATTCCAGTCTAATGTCTGATTCCAGTCTAATGTCTGATTCCAGTCTAATGTCTGATTCCAGTCTAATGTCTGATTCCAGTCTAATGTCTGATTCCAGTCTAATGTCTGATTCCAATCTAATGTCTGATTCCAGTCTTACAAGGTGGTCCGTCGTAGAGTAGCGCTTGCGGCCGCCACACTGGATGCTGTTCAGGCCTGCATGCATATCAAGGTAGTCGACATGGCGCCTATTTATCATTCTTTCCTTGGTCTTGCTGAGGACGCTGGTAAGAGCGATGGGGTGGTAATAACGTGGGTCACCGTGGAATTTCCCGGGTTTTGGTATTGGGCTAATTATAGATTCCCGCCATTGATCGGGAAAAAATGAGTGAATACAGAGTGTTGAACACTTTTAATGGGTGATCACGGGCGCCATCTGGTATATTTTTGACCATGTTGACGTGTACCCGGTCTGGCCCAGGTGAAGTTTAACGTGTATGGTCTAGAGCGCTCTGTAGTTCGTAGAGTGAGAAAGGTATGTTGTAAGCCTCTTCGTGTCTAGAAGTAAAGTCAAGATGTTCGCTTTCTCGCAAGTTCCTCTCCCGTTGGAAAGCAGCCGTGTAGTTTGTTGGTTGCGAAAGCAGGCTAAACGTCTGAGCTAGTTTGTTTGCGATTTCCGCGTGGGAAGAATAAGTTCTGCCTCAGTCAGAAAGGATGTTAATATGTTGCTCAGATTTTCCCTGGATACGTCGGATTTTTTCCCACACCTGGAAGAGGGGGGGTGTTTCGTTCAATAGTGTTGACTAACTGAGCCCAGCTTTTACGTTTCTTCTCCATTCAAAGTTTTCGGTATACAGCAGATGCCCTTTTCCACGCTACTCTGTTCCTGGGGGACCGTGCGCGTCGGTAGGCATGGTATAGCCTTTCACGCTTATCTCTTGCTTCTTGCACCTCTCGGCATCACCATGGTTTCGGAAAGAAGGTTGAAGGGGCATATTGGGGAATGCTTGCCTCGGCTGCAGCCTGAAACTTAACTTATAGTTGGGCGACGAGGTCGTGTTCCGAAATGTTTTCGGGGATGCCATCCATATCGCTCCACGCGATGTGTGCTGAGTATTCCACCCAGCTGGCTTTCCGGTAGGTAAAGCGAAGTTTTTGTGGGGCCAGTATCACTCCCCTGGGGTCTGATCTCATGCATTTCCATGTTTCATGGTAGCTGTTGAAGTCTCCAAGGAGGAGTATAGGCGAGGGCAGTTGGTTTAGCGATTCGGTCATTAGTGCTTCCACCAGGTCATGGCTTCGTGATGAGTAGATTGATACCACTGTTATTGGCCTTGATACGCATATCTTTGTAGCGATAGCTTGGAATTCTATCCTCAGGGGAAGGGGGAGGTGAGGTACGCTTTGGTGGATCATAAGTGCCCCTCCGCCGTGAGCAGTTTACGTAGGTGTGGCCTTCGCGGCAGTGTATGGTACATTAGGGGATTCTGAAGGTGGTGGTCTCTCTGAGTTTGATCTCTTGGAGGCCTATCACCAAAGGTTCATGGGTGGCGATTAAGGATAGTAATTCGTCTTTCTTGTTTCCGAGTCCCTGGCAGTTCCACTGGAGTATTTTGGTGTTCATTTTGAAGGCTGTTCACACTCAGACCATGATGATCTAGAGTGGTCGCGTGATTTGCTGGAACGTTTGTGGTGCTCGCGTTTTTGAGTTTGCCCAGAGGTTCCGGGTCGGGAGTGTTCACGGGAGTATCCGCCGTCGGTGGATGGCGGTCTGCTGTGATTGCAGCGGTCGTGGCTGCGAGTGCTTTTGTGGGAGGATGAGAGTTTGTTCTCTTTGTCTTTGCTTCGTGGGCGAGAGTGCTCTTCTTTTGAGTTAGCTTTTTGATCTGCGTGGGTGGTTGTGTGGAGTGCGGGCTACTTGGCCAGGCAAGATGACTGGTTGTTCAGAGGTCTTGCGTAAGAGTTTTTCGAGAAAAGCGCCGTCGTCGAGGCCGTGATCGCTCTCGCTGGTTGCGTGTTCGTGTGTCGGGTTTGTTAACGGGGGGTCGTGTCCCTCGCAGTTGTTTTCCACGAATGGAGCCGAATTTGAGACAGGTGGCGGTAGTTCTGGATTCTCGTCCTGCCGGGCCGTTATTTGGGAGTTGTTACGTATCTTTTTGTTCAGTGGCGCCTGGGCATCGGAGGCTTTTTCATCTTTTTGCTTTTTCGTTTGTATAGTAGTGAGCCTGGCTCCGTGGTCAGCTGCGGGGGATGTATCCATCTTGGCGTCCTCCTCAGCACCACAGAAATTATTCCTAGGACTGTGCATCTTTGGTGCAGGGGCGTTTGCTGGGCTGAGTGAGGAAGCACTGCAGCCAGGTAGGAGAGTTGGAGTCTTGTTACGATGTTGTCCTGACGATGTGTGGATGTCGTCGGGGGATTTGGTTGAATTGACGATTTGACTGCTTTGGCATAATTGGGCGGTTTGGGTTTTTGACTTTCCAGATTTGGATAGCTCGTTTCTGTGTAACTTTGCGTTCGTTTTGTGTGGTTGTCATTTTTTTTAGTCCATCTGTACTGGGCAGTTGCGGTCGCCTGCCTAATGGTAGCATGAGCATTGGTAGCATTTAGGGTGGCTGGCGTGTAGTCTTTTCTGTCGTGCTCGCCGGCGCACTTCCTACAACGCTGGGGTGTATGCGGCTGGCAGTATGCGATGACGTGTCCGTATTAAAGGCATTTTTTGCACATTGGGGGCCATGTTGTAACTGGGTAAGTTTTAGTTCTTCTTTGTTCACCCGGGATTACTATGAATTCCGGTGCGTCGTATCCTGGGAAGGTAATTTGGTATGCAGTAGCACTTGCGTTGCGTGATCTTTTCCATGTTGCTTGACGGACTTCGGTAACTCCGTAATCCTCAGCTCGACCTTCAGCGAAAGCATTGAAGTCGGTTGTAGGTGTAACGGGAGGCGTACATAATTTGTTTTATATCGTTGAAGGACGGATGTATATCAACTGTAACTCTGAGTTTGTTTACGTTGGTAATCTTTTGTATAGCGTTACTTTGTTCATGTTCTACGCCAGACATTTCTTTCCCTGTCGTTGAATTTCTTTCGGTTTTCCTCCAAGTTATTCGGCGAGTGACTTCATCATTATAAATGGATTAGTTGAAAAGGCAATTTCGCTTGCACCACTTTCGTTGAACGTTATGAGGAAGTGGGTGGGAAATAGTGCCGGTCTCCTCTCCAGGGTAGGAGGGTCATTTTGCTAAGAGCGCATCGAGACTACAGCCTCTCGTCGCCCGACCCTGTGATCTATCTGGTACTGGAGGATCGCTCTCTCAGTCTCCTCCTCTGGACAATCTTCATGTCCGGTATGGTGTTCGTTTACTTTGCAGTAAAAATAGAGCTGTTTTTTGGACTGGCACGACTGGGAATCTTCCTGTTTTTTATAGTCGTCCTGGGAGCAGTATGAACATCTTTGCTTACCATTGAAGTTTCCTCTCGTGTGTCCGTATTTTTGGCATTTATAACATCGCATCGGACGTCTCTCAAGTAGTGGTATTAGTCGCTTACGTTTTCCACCGAAGTCCCAACGCGAAGTTAATGCAGACTCCCCCGTAGGGCAATTGAACAGTGGCAAAGAAGGTGCAGCGTAGATTACGAGTAGGTTCAACGCAGATTCCGAGTAGGTTCAACGCAGATTCCGAGTAGGTTTAACGCAGATTCCGAGTAGGTTTAACGCAGATTCCGAGTAGGTTTAACGCAGATTCCGAGTAGGTTTAAAGTAGGTTCCGAGTAGGTTTAAAGTAGGTTCCGAGTAGGTTTAACGTAGATACAGTGTAGGTTTAACGTAGATACAGAGTAGGTTTAACATAAATACAGAGTAGGCTTAACGTAGGTTCCGAGTAGGTTGAACGTAGATGCAGAGATCGTTAAACGTAGATACAGAGTAGGTTAAACGTAGATACAGAGTAGGTTTAACGTAGATAGAGTAGGTTTAACGTAGATACAGAGTAGGTTTAACGTAGATACAGAGTAGGTTTAACGTAGATACAGAGTAGGTTTAACGTAGATGCAGAGTAGGTTTACCGTAGATGCAGAGTAGGTTTACCGTAGATACAGAGTAGGTTGAACGTAGATACAGAGTTGGTTTAGCGTAGATTCCGAGTAGGTTTAACGTAGTAGGAGCAGTAGCCGCTTCCGCGCTCGACCGGAGCCCCAACGCGAAGTTTTCGCTCGCCACCCTTTGGGGCTCATCCGGGCGTCTAACGATACATAATTATATAAATAATTCAAAATTGATCACCATGAAAAAAGGGTACAGATAAATAATAGAGCCCACGAAATAATAAAATAATAAAATAAAGTGTTAATGATCTAACCAAGACGTCTCTCCATCCACCCCATGAAGTCTCTCAAATGGTGTAACCTTGGTTTTGGTGGTGCAGAAGGGAATGTCTAGATATTTAGGTGGAGTAGGGCAGTTGAATTTTAGTATTAGGGCTATAAAAGTCTCTCTCCTTGGTGTGATCTTTGGTGTGATTTGTGCTTCGACAACGCATTCTTCGTATTGAACGAGTCCAATGATGTACTCCTCGATTTCCTCCTTCGGGATATCTTCAACGTAGATCAAACCTGAACATGTAGAGAAAGTCGGGTGTGGCACTATTTTATATGGCTTTTCACGAGTCTAGTTTGGGAGAGAATTGTGTCACTTTGAAGTTTTGTGTCTACTCTGCGGACAAAGCCTTCGTCGCCGCTGGTAGCGACGCTCAGGACTGGGTGGCCAGTGTAAGAGCCCAGCTCTTATCGCAGAGTGTATGGGTAAATATCCGGTCAGTCGTTGGCGTGGAACGTAATCATCAGATGTTTGGGAAAGGTGCGCTTATTGTTGAAGAAATTGTGTTCATTGAATGGCGCGTATTGCTTCCTCCTTGCACCCCTCGGATCTCGGTCGGGGTTTTTGCGGTGTGAAGAATTGTTGAAGTTGTCGTCGGACGTAATTTGCGGGTTCTTTAGTTAGTTGGTTCTTTACTAGTTCGTGGATATGGAGAAAAATAGCCTTGACATGACCCTCGAGCCTCGTTAGACGGTCGTCGATTGTGCTAGGTTCTGCAGCGAAAACTTCTGTTTCCTGCTCAGCGAGACCGGTCGCTTGGTTTAGTATATTCCTGATCTCCTGGACGTTCCTGGTTAACTTGTCCATGCGATTGTCTCTCCGGTCGTCTTTGGCTGAGGTGGCGCTGGTCATCTTGGAGAAGCTGACGTTTTTGACCGTTGATATTTTGGTTGTCATTGCTCTGGAGGAGATGCTGGTCCCTCCTAAATAGGGTTTCTTTCTACTCCTCATTGGCCCCTTGGTTCGCGCCAGGGGCCGAGTAGCTCACTTTGGAGGCCTCTTGAC
This sequence comes from Gammarus roeselii, assembly GCA_016164225.1. Classification (NCBI taxonomy): domain Eukaryota; kingdom Metazoa; phylum Arthropoda; class Malacostraca; order Amphipoda; family Gammaridae; genus Gammarus; species Gammarus roeselii. Next base: position 4,862 of record SDVV010041880.1, on the reverse strand, counting down.
CGGCTTTACCGATGTTAATCTATGTAATATTTAAAATAAACGTGCTGTTCAAGGTCCCAGCAAAAACTAGGTACCAGCCTAAGCTATGAAGGGGATTCTCTGAGAAGATCAGTTAGTAATCGGTACGGGAACAAATTCGATTTCCCTTGTTGGTTGAGGCACGGCTTGACTTCTTGTATAAGGAGTGCCTTGCAGCGATCGTACGGCGGAGTTTTGTCGGTAGAGATTAACTAATTTTGAGTAAGTCCCTGGTCAGAGGCTTCTTGTTGTGGGTGCCCTTATTGTGGAGACGAGTAGCACCAGGTTGAAGGTGGGTGTAGAACCTTTTGGCGAGCGAGCAGATCCTCTAACCAATGTGGCTTGTGGAGTTACATCCAACCTCACTGCAATTGTGTTGATACACTACTCTGGTGTTTGCAGCACTTTGGTACAATTTATTGCGGAGTAACAAGCTCTACAGTTCAGGATTTGTATAGTAAATTAAAAGGTTAACCTCGTGTTGAGGGTTCATGGGCACCACGTTCCGATGGATGAGTCGCTTCATTGTCTGTTCGTCGCTTTTCGCAGCACTAGTGAATTGGTTACGGGAATATATGGTAATTACACGCTATTTCCTGTTATATGGTTCACCCGTTATAATGTAACCACACGTTATTTCCTGTTATATTGTTCACCCGTTATAATGTAATCACACGTTATGTCCTGTTATATTGTTCACCCGTTATAATGTAACCACACGTTATTTCTTGTAATATTGTTCACCCGTTATAATGTAATCACACGTTATTTCCTGTTATATTGTTCACCCGTTATAATGTAATCACACGTTATTTCCTGTTATATTGTTCACCCGTTATAATGTAATCACACGTTATTTCCTGTCATATTGTTCACCCGTTATAATGTAACCACACGTTATTTCCTGTTATATTGTTCACCCGTTATAATGTAACCACACGTTATTTCCTGTTATATTGTTCACCCGTTGTAATGTAACCACACGTTATTTCCTGTTATAATGTTCACCCGTTATAATGTAACCACACGTTATTTCATGTTATATTGTTCACCCGTTATAATGCAACCACACACTATTTCCTGTTATATTGTTCACCAGTTATATTGTAACCACAAGTTATTTCCTGTTATATTGTTCACCCATTATAAGGTAATCACACGTTATTTCCTGTTATATTGTTCACCCGTTATAATGTAACCACACGTTATTTCCTGTTATATTGTTCACCCGTTATAATGTAATCACACGTTATTTCCTGTTATATTGTTCACCCGTTATAATGTAACCACACGTTATTTCCTGTTATATTGTTCACCCGTTGTAATGTGATCACACGTTATTTCCTGTTATATTGTTCACCCGTTATAATGTAATCACACAGTATGTCCTGTTATATTGTTCACCCGTTATAATGTAATCACACGTTATTTCCTGTTATATTGTTCACACGTTATTTATATATACCCAAATAAAAAAAACATTATATGAACTTTATTTGGCGCTCAGTTTTTTAATTTTAATTAGGTTCGAATTTAATACATGTACAGACAAAACCTCGGTGTTTTTGGTGGGGATCAACCTCTGAGTCGGAGGGGATTGTAGCCAGCCATAATTGCTAGGGGGACGGTGGAATGGTGTTTTCTTAGCAAAACTTATTTACACAAAGAGATACATAAAAGTTTGGTGTTCAACAAGGATGCCACGGAATGGTGGGTGAATCTGGGATACACCCAAGGGGTATCCTTGTTGAGCTGCGCAATGAATTCGCTCAAAAGAGATGGTGGTGGAATTCACAAAGTTAAATTGTTTAACCTTTTTGAGACTTGGTCTATGAGCGATGTTCGGCTAAGAGCGGTGACCGGCTCTTATTTTGAACCTAAAAAAACGTTTATATACGCCGGAAACTTCAAAACTTTGAAGCATAATGGCAAAAAACAGTGCGCGACGGGATTTTCCAACTCATATGTCCCATTGATTTTGATACTACCTCAGCGCAAAGCTAAGGCTAAGCTAACTCTCGCCACAATTCCATTTGAAGACTAGAAGCATAATCAACAACCCAGTACCCAACTACATCACCACCATTTCCGATAACTGCCTCTTTGCAGCTAAGAAGAATATACGCTACCATTCTCCCTACGCGTGTACAAATTATTGACCTCGCTGGACATCAATCGCGAGGTTATCAAGCTCTCATTCTCATACCGAATTCTTAAAATCGACACACCAACTTGGATGATCAAGCTACCGCTAGCTAACATATATTCGCAAATTTAAAGCAACTAGCTTCTCCATACAATACCTACCGCCGAGAATTTTTGAAACGACTTGAGACGGAGTAGAAGTTTGCTGCTGTGTGCAGGGAAACAAACCCCTCGTTCGACCACCCTTCCAAAAGATGCCTATTTTTTTTTCTGCAGAGCTGTACGCACTGTAACTAGTCATCTCAATCGCTATTTGCAGCAGTTGACATTGATAAAGTCCCCTCTGTTGACTTGAGAAATATTGATGCAGCTCATATTATTGCCCAAACCCGCGACGTCAGAATTGAAATGTCGTCTCATACTGAAGCAATTAAGAAGATTCAACAGGCACTAGCTGAGTTACTAAGCCTTGCCAAAGTCCCTCGTAGTTGTGACTGCAATGCTGATAGAATATCAAAGATGGAACTGTGTATTGCAACAATGCTTGCCGAGAAAAAATCGTCCAGTATCTTTAAAGGTATCCATGAACCGACGGCAACTGAAGGCCTTTAGAGAGGTCGTACGTTTGGCAAAGCCGGATCTGCCGTGCCTCAAGACAAGTCAGCGCGGCGCACTATGATACCGCGATCAGCTGTTCAGGCGGGCTCACCACCACCAGCGCAACCATCACTGATACCACAACCACGAACTCAGTTGCCTACTCTCTCGCTCTCGCGAGCACAATCACCATCATTGACACCGCTAAGCTCCCCACCGCCACCATCACCACCGACATCACTACCTCAACAACAGCTGATGGCGGACAACCCGCCTAAAACCCAATACAGTGACATGGTACGACAGAAAATATCGTCACAAAGTCGCGACTCAAGCCCTAACAACGATGGGCAAACGTTGCCGAGCAATCAGGTGGGATTCACGCAAGTGTCAGCAATTAGGAGGAATAAAATCGTTGAAGAAGAACCCTAACGTAAAGATAGGTAATGGGCGTACTCTTCAGGAGAGTTTCGCGACTAATGGCACTGCGAAACTCTTCGTGTCACTACCGTATCCTGGAAGTAGGTTCCCTGAGAAGAATGAAGGAACGTGTGAAGCAGCATCTTGGCGAAGAAACATCGTTCAAGTGCAAGAAACGTCTGAGCACAAGAGGGAACACGTCACCCTTTGAGATATATGGGGACGCAAATCTACTGAAGTCCGTGCTCTTCGACGAGAACATTTGGGAGGAAAGAACCTGCCTACAGCTTTTCAAGACCAACGTGCGCTTACCAAAAGACTTCGACATGGCAGATGAACAAAGCGAAGCAGATGTTAGAGAACGGATTAGGGAGATACAGGTAAAGAATACAAGGCGAAGGGACCCAGTGCAGGGCGCAGCAGCTATATAATGGAGGTCAATAACGGTAGCAGAACAGAAGTTCGAATTGCCTCTCTGAATTTTTTTGGCTTAGCGGGAAATTGTGAAGCCTATGTCGCAGACCTCTGCAAAACAACTCAGTTAGTAGCTTTGCAGGAGACGTGGCTTCATCCCTGGCAGCTTAATTTACCGTCCTCTCTGGGAGAAAAGATAGCTTCATTCTCAATTTCCTCTGTCGATGAGACGTGGGAAATCAGGTTGGGGAGGCCTCATGGGGGTTTGACATTCATTTGGCAACAATCTCTGAGCCCACATATAAAAATTAGGAATTACGATTTCAATAGAATCCTGGGTCTGAGCGTTACAATTAATGAGACTTCTGTTCTGTTCTTAAATGTTTACTTCCCTGTCAACTCCGGTGAAAATTTGGAGGAATATCTCAGATGCATGGGTGTTCTTGGGGGTATATTGGAGAGTAGGGAGGAGCAACAAGTGTGTATTTTAGGAGATTTTAATGCCTCACCACACACAAATAGGTTCATTGAGATTGAAGAGCTATTTGGTGAGCATAATGTTGCATTTCAGGACACGAGGCTGCTGCCACCGGACACGTACATGCATGTGAATCACGGTTCTCTTTCCACCTCATGAATCGATCATATTGCTTTGTCCTCTCTTTTAGTAGATGCAACAATTTCCTGTCACTTGCTGCCCGATGTTGCCAGCTCGGATCACCGTGTTTTAGAGGTAACTTTGAGTGTAAAGGGAATGCAGACTCCTAGACAACCTAACTTTCGCGAGGTTAGGACGATTGATTGGAATTTTGATAATAAGAAACTACTGGACAGATTCTATGCCGAGCTCGATGTCCTTCTTGCAAGTATTCCAGATAGGCTTCTCAGAGTGAATGAAGTTGTTGATAACGTAAGATTGAAAGATCTGTATGGCTGTACGAGGCAGTGTATATTGATTGCAGGACGGCGTGTTTTTGGCAGTAGAAAACCGAGCAAATATAACGTCCCAGGTTGGAATGAACGAGCACGAGAACTGAATTATGCTGTACGAGACGCCGTATTTAATTGGAATATTGCTGGAAGGCCTCGGTGAGGTCAACTTGCGGTAGCAATGAGGATAGCGAAGTCACGGTTTCGTAGAGAACTCGCGTTTTTGAGAGAGAACGAGCTACAGTTGCGTGCGCAGGCTCTTCTAGCAAAATTGCGAGAAGGTAAATGTAAAGATTTCTGGAAAGAAATTCGGTCACTTAATCCTAAAAAGGAAGCAC
>SDVV010041879.1:0-10392 GCA_016164225.1 Gammarus roeselii | reverse complement strand
TATAACCCTAATGCAACCCCAAAGCTTTATTTCCCAAAACCACACCCAATTTCTTGCCCTCAACTCATCCCCTATATTTCACATTACCTCACATTCAAACTCCCCTGACACAAGTCTTATCCCCTCTTGACCGCACCTTCTACTCCCCAGTGACCCTAACCCCTAACCCCAACTCAGACCTTAGCCCTTATTTTTCTTGATTTTACTCAGATTTCATACAAGCCCCACCCCATTTCCCCATTCAGTCAACCCCATATCTGCCTTGACACCCCCCCCCCGTCATACCCCAGTTTTCTCCGGACCCTATCCTCTAACCCTACCTCCTGACCCGACCTGTCTCTTTCACGCCCCTACACCCTGGTGATGTCCCAGACAGGTGCTGTCCTACAGACGGTCGCAGCACAAAAGAATACTAGTAAAACAACACTCATAGGAGGACGGCATTGGGGCAGCCGTGCCTCAGCGGGGACTCCTTCGGGGTACAATAATACCTTTATGTGGCGTGTTGGGGTATTTTTATCGTGTCTTTGTTCGAATATTGGCTTGTTAGTCCTCGATCTAAGAAGCCGAAAAATAATGTGTTTCATATCTACAAACATTTGTTTATGAACATGTGCTGTAAGATGAGCAATAATGCGGTGCATAACAAATGCAACAACAGGTTTATATGATGCAGACAAAACAAATAATCCCCATCAAGTTCAGTTATTTTTTTTTCTTTCAAATCTCATAGTAAAAAAATATTCCAGCGTAGTTTTCTGAACGCGGAACACACTTTACTGTTTTTCTTATCGGACCGCAGTATGACATTCATTATTATTTTTTCAAAAACATTACAACGTTTTCAAACTGTTTTGAACGATGTAGTTTGATTAAATGATTAAGTGCGTTCTGTTTTCAGAGTTGAACCTTCAGACATCTTTTTCCTGTTTGATCAGCGCCGTATAGTAGTAAGTGGATCATCACGAATGCTGGCTCAGTCAGTAAGTTCGAAGTCCAGTGGATGGTTCCATAAAACCTGCGAAATATTCCCATAAGAAATGTAATCGGCTAGACGCTCAACAGAGCCTTTCGAGGGAATACTCCCGTAAGAAATGTAACCGGCTAGACGCTCAACAGAGCCTTTCGAGGGAATAGTCCCATAAGAAATGTAACCGGCTAGTCGCCCAACAGAGCCTTTCAAGGGAATAGTCCGATAAGAAATGTAACCGGCTAGACGCTCAACAGAGCCTATCGAGGGAAAAGTCCCATACCAAATTTAACCGGCTAGACGCTCAACAGAGCCTCTCAAGGAAATAGTCCCATACCAAATGTAACCGGCTAGACGCTCAACAGAGCCTTTCGAGGGAATAGTCCCATAAGAAATGTAACCGGCTAGTCGCCCAACAGAGCCTTTCAAGGGAATAGTCCGATAAGAAATGTAACCGGCTAGACGCTCAACAGAGCCTATCGAGGGAAAAGTCCCATACCAAATTTAACCGGCTAGACGCTCAACAGAGCCTCTCAAGGAAATAGTCCCATACCAAATGTAACCGGCTAGACGCTCAACAGAGCCTTTCGAGGGAATAGTCCCATAAGAAATGTAACCGGCTAGTCGCCCAACAGAGCCTTTCAAGGGAATAGTCCGATAAGAAATGTAACCGGCTAGACGCTTAACAGAGCCGTTTAAGGGAATAGTCCCATACCAATTGTAACCGGCTAGACGCTCAACAGAGCCTTTCGAGGGAATAGTCCCATACCAAATGTATCCGGCTAGACACTCAACAGAGCCTTTCAAGGGAATAATCCCATACCAAATGTAACCGGCTAGACGCTCAACAGAGCCTTTCGAGGGAATAGTCCCATAAGAAATGTAATCGGCTAGTCGCCCAACAGAGCCTTTCAAGGGAATAGTCCGATAAGAAATGTAACCGGCTAGACGCTTAACAGAGCCGTTTGAGGGAATAGTCCCATACCAATTGTAACCGGCTAGACGCTCAACAGAGCCTTTCGAGGGAATAGTCCCATACCAAATGTAACCGGCTAGACGCTCAACAGAGCCTTTCAAGGGAATAGTCCCATACCAAATGTAACCGGCTAGACGCTTAACAGAGCCTCTCGAGGGAATTGTCCCATACCAAATGTAACCGGCTAGACGCTTAACAGAGCCTCTCGAGGGAATAGTCCCATACCAAATGTAACCGGCTAGACGCTCAACAGAGCCTTTCGAGGGAATAGTCCCATACCAAATGTAACCGGCTAGACGCTTAACAGAGCCTTCCGAGGGAATAGTCCCATACCAAATGTAACCGGCTAGACGCTCAACAGAGCCTTTCGAGGGAATAGTCCCATACCAAATGTAACCGGCTAGACGCTTAACAGAGCCTCTCGAGGGAATTATTCCAGGTCTGTGTTGTGTGAACTATGAAATAAATTCCGTGAAGTCGCCATAATTTTTATATTACGTGAACGACAATGGGTGTACGACGTATACTGCTATCGCACATCTTGCTAACTTCACACGCTTTAGTTTGATCAAGAAAACACCTTACATCGATTGTGACGCTATTAGAACATGGTTTGCACAACTAGTACAACGGCCCTCACTTCACTTATCTAGAACTAGCGACCGGTGTAAATGATGACAGAAGAAAAATAAACTGTTATTTCGATCAATGAAATATATTTATACATCATAGCTTCACTACTTGTCTTGAGATGTGACTGCGTAAATACATCTGCTTGGGTGAAGAATCTCGGCCTTTTTTTCCCCATCTTGACTAATAATGACCTGCCGTGAGCTAATCCGCAGGTCGAGACAAGCATTGGAGGCACGGCAAGGCATTTCGATTAACATTGAGCTGTGTTGGGTTCCCGTAATCAGTGTATATTTGGAATAATGAATAAACATCGCGAATGATTCTTTCATTTAACATCAGGAATAATTCATAAACATCGGGAACAATAATTAATGTCAGGGTTAATTCATTTACTTCGGGATTAATTCAATGACATCGGGATTAATTCCATGACATCTGGATTAACTGATTAACATCAGATTTAATTAATTAGCATCGTAATTAATTATTTTACATCTGGATTGTTAAATTCCTTTTTGGATTAAATAATAAAGACAGGATTAATTAATTACCATCAAAATTAATCCCCACAAACAGAGTACCGAAGAAAAGAGAAACTGTTATTATGAGCACGTGGTCTATACCGTTGCTTCAACTGTGTCTCCTACGATCTGTGTTTCCATATGTGTTATTGGTTTGCTAGGTCATCTACCTATTGAATCACGACACGTTCACGGTCATCCTAATACCTTGACTGTTATCATCAATACCCCACTAAAAAGACTTCAGGCAACTTACGCCAAGTCTGACACCCAGTTTGAAGGGTACCCAAATCTCCCATCGTTTGTGTGGGGTCAAATAATGATACTATATAATTAGGCGAATGCAGGATGGACGACAAGAAATTAAAAATGCCGACAAGAAGACAAGACAAGAAGACAAGAAATTAAAAATGCACCGACACTCATGATCGACTAGTATGAGACACTGATCATCAATGCAAATATGTGAACATAACATGCTTGAGGTAACGGTTATGATCTGGACAACAACGTGTTGTATAACGGTGATGAGCACAGAAGGTTACCAGCTCTCCGGAACTCCCCTCTTGGAAAGGAGAGACAAAATCGGGGGAGGGGTGGAGGGAAACCTATAGAAGAGTGCTCTGAGCCGTGTAATTGCCCCATTATTATTTTGGTTGGGGAGAGGAGGAGGCATCGGTCTGAACTGAACCAGAAATGGCAGCATTGAATCTTAATGGGGAGGTCCGCTTCGTTAATTTTATGTCGCCTAAGCTGACCTTGTTGATCGCAGACAACATATGCATTCAAGCCATCTTCGTTTGTTCGTCTTGCAGGAATAAAGGATGACGTCCATACACACGTAATCTTAGTAAAACGATTCGTATAATACCATGTTGAATTTTGCTTTGACTTCTTCTTCCGAGGTTAACAGCTAATAATCTAGTGGGTAATGATGGACTTAACCTGAGGTGCGCTCGGATAATAAGTTAAGACCGGCTCTTAGTATTTAAGGTTTAAACAACCGGTCCTCAATTCGAGCCCCTAAACAGCATCTTCAACACCTGCTTCGCATGCCTTCATTTGGGAGCTCTTTAGCAGCGGCCGCCGTGTTTGTCTGGCGTACAAAGAGCCCGACGAAGTGACCTCAAGAGTCGTAAGCAAGTAAGTAAAGAAGGCGTGCGGCTGCAAGAGCGAGGTGGAGGATATAGCTGTGATTCCTTTATTGGTTCCCGTGTGTTTCAGGCACTGAGCCAACAGCTACAACGCTGTTATGTTACAATCGGTTGTGTAAACAAGTTATTTCATAGGCTTACTCTTTCATTATGTCGTAGGTGGTTACATTTCAAGAATATCGAACAGCTTATAAGCTGAATTGCAATCAAGTTTCAATTGATTTTAAGCTTTATTTAACGACCTTGTGGAACGCCGTAGCCTCCGATGAACGACACTGTTGATGGCTTCTGAGAACTCAATACCAAATAAATACACGATTTTGTTGGTAGAAGCAAACATTTCCTCCCATTACTAGCAAAAGATATGGCTGTTCTCTTACTGAAGCCAAAAGCGTGCAAATTGTGGACTGTGACAACTGTGCGAATTGACTCCATAATTGTTTAGGTCAAACGTGCTTTGCAGAGCGATGACGACCTCACACGGAGTGTATAGAAGACCAGCCTATGCTATACATTAATGATATAAAGAATGCTATCCGTTGGAGCGGAAACAAATCCTAAGACCCGTTATTTTTAGAGTTTATGAAAACATCCGAAGAAGACAGGAAGGTGGTAATTTTACACAAATAATTAAGTTTGAATTCTCTTTGATTACCAATTTATTCAATGACACCTCATGATTGATATTACAAAGAGCGAAAAGAGCTTTGTTTATAAGCAACAATTACATTCTGAAAACGACGAAGAATTCAACAACGTAGTAATGACAGCTGCATGATTTTATGAAACCTACTGCAGTTTTTGGCCTATTTCAACAGCCAAATTTGCCTCCGCCAAGTGATGTGGACCCATTCGAAGCATGCTCAAACCGTTGAAAATCCCTGTCCATTTTCTGGAAAAACATTGCATGCCTTCCGGAAACTTATTTCGAATCCTAACGCTTTTAGAATCTGTGATAATATTTGAGCGGCGAATATTTGGCCAAGTCATATTGGACACTCTTCGCTGAGTCGGAAAACGAAGGAGGGCTAATAAATTGAGACCGAAAACAGACGGGTGGAGGACTTGCCGACGAAAACATTCTTCGTCAAATAGGCAAAAGTCTTGGCAATGGGCAAGACCTGATGGGTTGTAAGTGGTCGTCAGGTAATATTTGTAAATGTTCAATTTATAGACTCGGTTATAAAATGGTAAATTAATTACAATTTCGTGGATGAGTTGTTCGTTCATATCCTGCTGCTGCTACTGCTGTAGCTGTTGCTGCTGCTTCGATTGATGCTGCTGTACCGCATTGGTCGCTCGGTAGAGAACTTTTTGTATCAACCATTCCAGAAGCCCCTTTCTCGTATACATCATCCCCAATACCCCTTACATATTTGAACACTGCCATTGGTACAAAACTCATGAACGAACTATAGTTCAATGTGAATTTAATTCCTGTTTACTCTTCAGCGCGCTCGAAAAGATGTTACACAAGCACCTCGAAGAGGAACTGGGTCAGGCCCCTGAGAGCATGATGGCCATGGAAGGACTCTATACCTGCTCCTCTAATAATATTGATGCATTGTCAATAAATCAAACCTTCAAATCAATATGCCAATACCCGAACACTTCGACTCCGAGTGACGAGAGGATGTCTAGGGAACACTTCGACTCCGAGTGACGAGAATACGTCCAGGGAACACTTCGACTCCGAGTGACGAGAGTACGTCCAGGGAACACTTCGACTCCGAGTGACGAGAGTACGTCCAGGGAACATTTCGACTCCGGGTGACGAGAGCAAGTCCAGGGAACACTTCGACTCCGAGTGACGAGAGTACGTCCAGGGAACACTTCGACTCCGAGTGACGAGAGTACGTCCAGGGAACACTTCGACTCCGAGTGACAAGAGTATGTCCAGGGAACATTTCGACTCCGGGTGACGAGAGCAAGTCCAGGGAACACTTCGACTCTGAGTGACGAGAGTACGTCCAGGGAACACTTCGACTCCGAGTGACGAGAGTACGTCCAGGGAACACTTCGACTCCGAGTGACAAGAGTATGTCCAGGGAACATTTCGACTCCGGGTGACGAGAGCAAGTCCAGGGAACACTTCGACTCTGAGTGACGAGAGTACGTCCAGGGAACACTTCGACTCCGAGTGACGAGAGTACGTCCAGGGAACACTTCGACTCCGAGTGACAAGAGTATGTCCAGGGAACACTTCGACTCCAAGTGACGAGAGTACGTCCAGGGAACATTTCGACTCCGAGTGACAAGAGCATGTCCAGGGAACACTTCGACTCCAAGTGACGAGAGTACGTCCAGGGAACACTTCGACTCCGAGTGACAAGAGTACGTCCAGGGAATTATGAATGCTTCCTGAAATGGCAATGGTCTTAGATGGCTCTGCCTGCAGTAGTTTGTTCTGGAAGGGAACACATCGCATATAATTATTTTCTAACATATTTTACCTTATTCGTTCGGTGACTTCAGGTATTGATGCACGTAATTTATTATGTTTGATTCAACAAGATCTAAAAGAAAAATCCATGCGTTTTCAATTATTGATATTGCGGGAGAAAGGATGTTACAAAGTCCTTGTGTGGTTATGATACTTGCTTTCTTTTATTGGACGTCTCAAGTTCTCTTAGATCTTATTAATATGCCCTGCCAGTCACGCTGACATCAAGGACCTGGAGATAGAATCTTGTGATGTCCCCGTGTGTTTAAATTTGGGGTACAGCAAGAACTATTTGCTGTTAAAACGATTCATGATATTAAAATATTAGGAACCGAAATGAAAAGTATAAGACACATCACATGCATATGATAATGATAGTGACAGGACGTATCATCCCAGAAACAACATTACGGTTATATACGCCACCCTTAGCAGTACGCAAATATTGACAACGTCAGATAACAAATGAAACAAACACTGCCCGCTAAGATCTCTGAAATGTTTAGAGCACATACGTATACCATATAGGCCATATAGATCCCAATGACATCATTCCGAGAACCGCTGCTTTCGTGCGCTAGCATTTCGTGTAACATGAAAACATGACAACTTTATGTTTGTGTTTCGAAAATGTTTAAATGCATAACAAAAAAAACACGTTTCAGGCTGCTGTCAAAGATCGGAATCACATGAACTCGATTCAGCAGTCTTTATGAGGGGTGTTTATCATCTTATTTTTATTTTATTTATCCAGGCTTTTGTTTGCCATCTTATTTCAATGCGTCTTTGGGACTAGGCTTGTGTTTACCTCCTTATTTCTATTCGTCTCAACGAATAGGTTGTTTTTTACCATCTTCATTCTATGCGTCTATGCGACTATGCTTGTGTTCACCATTGCGCAACACGCGGGATTAGCGTATGATGGGACGCTCAACAAACGAAAGTGGCGTGTGGAGAGAGCCACAACAAACGAAAGTGACGTATGGTGGGAGGCGCAACAAACGAAAGTGGCGTATGGTGGGAGGCGCAACAAACGAAAGTGGCGTATGGATAGAGCCACAACAAACGAAAGTGACGTATGGTGGGAGGCACAATTAGCGGAAGTGGTGTATGGTGGGAGGCGCAACAAACGAAAGAGGCGTATGACGGGACGCGCAACAAACGAAAGTGGCGTATGGTGGGAGGCGCAATTAGCGGAAGTGGTGTATGGTGGGAGGCGCAACAAACGAAAGAGGCGTATGATGGGACGTGCAACGAACGAAAGTGGCGTATGGTGGGAGGCGCAACTAGCGGAAGTGACGTATGATGGAAGGCGTAACAAGCGGGAGTGGCATATGGGGAGAGGCACAACAAATGAAAGTGACGTATGGTAGTAGGCACAACTAGCGGAAGTGGCGTGTGATGGGACGCGCCACAAGCGGGAGTGACGTATGGTGGGAGGCGCAACAAACGAAAATGGGCCTATGGTGGGACTCGTAACAAGCGGGAGTGGCATATGACGGAAGGTGCATCAAGCGGGAGTGGCGTATGGTGGTAGGTGCAACAAACGGGAGTAGTATGTGGTGGGAGCGCGACAAGTGGGAGTGTCATATGGTGAGAGGCGGAACAAGCGGGAGTTGCACATGGTAGAGGGCGCAACAAGCGAGATTAGCGTATGTTGGGAGGAGCAATAAGTGGGATTAGTGTATGATGGGAGGCGCAACAAGCGGGAGTGGCGTATGGTGGGAGGCGCAACAAGCGGGATTAGTGTATGATGGGAGGCGCAACAAGCGGGAGTGGCGTATGGTGGGAGGCGCAACAAGCGGGAATGACGTATGGTGGGAGGCGCAACAAGCGGGAGTGACGTATGGTGGGAGGCGCAACAAGAGGGAGCGACGTATGGTGGGAAGCGCAACAAGCGGGAGTAGCGTATGGTGGGAGGCGTCACAAGCGGAAGTGGCGTATGACGGGAGGCGTAACAAGCGGGAGTGGCGTATGGCAGGAGGCGCAACAAGCGGGAGTGGCGTATGGTGGGAGGCGCAGCAAGCGGGAGTGGCGTATGGTGGGAGGCGCAACAAGCGGGAGAGGCGTATAGTGGGAGGCACAACAAGCAGGAGTGGCGTATGGTGGAAGGCGCAACAAGCTGGAGTGACGTATGGTGGGAGGCGCAACAAGCGGGAGTGGCGTATGGCGGGAGGCGCAGCAAGCGGGAGTGGCGTATGGTGGGAGGTGCAACAAGCGGGAGTGACGTATGGTGGGAGGCGCAACAAGCGGGATTAGCGTATGATGTGAGGCAAAACTAACAGTTTTGATTGTAGTGGGAGACGAACCTAATGGGATTTTCTTATAATAGGAGGCTAAACTAATGGAGTAACGTACAGTGGGAGGTGTAACGGGTCAATTTCCGCCATATTCCCGGGGCAAGAAGGATTAGATTAAGGGGTCCTAGTTCCCCGGAACTTCCGGCGCGATTCTCTGCCAGCTACCCCGTAGTGGAGGCATGAAGGTATCATTGAGGAGCAATAAGACCAGCACCAAAGTCCTCCCCAAAACAAGAGTCATTATTCAGAAAATATGTAGATATAACTGTCTTCAACATAAAGCAAACTTACTGCCTACACTACAACTAATGGTAACGAGTACTCTTCACAGTATCATTATCATTTACTGTCCGCGCGATAGGGAGATATTACTGGTATGCACATTAAGTAGAAGATACTGTTCACACTCTAATTAACTGGCACTGGCCACACTGCTTCATCGGTAATATGTCTAAGCGATATGTAAATAAAACAGTTATGCTTCTCATCTACACCAAGTCACTGCCATTACTTGTTCTAATAGTGTACAGTCTTCAGAAAAAGTCCCTTACTCTACGAAACATTGAACAATTTTAGATTGAATGTAGCTTATGCATCATCGAGAGTGATTTTCACGAATTTTTACAATACCGGTAATGTTCGTTGGAAAAAAAAAGTCAGGAAAAAAAGTCTGACAGCAGTACAACAAGAATAAATACTCAATCATTTTTCCGGAAATAATTCAATAGGAAAATATGCTGAATATTTGATATTCAATATTATTGCTAATTGATGTTTAACGACTATTTTCGTAGTTATCAATTAATTAGAAGGATCAAAATGTTTGATTCAGTTTTTATATGTAAGGAGAGCGTGGCTTATTTTGACCTCAGCAAACGTTAATTCACAACTAAATAAATGTACTGATTAATCAAAACATATAACCAAATCTAGACATTTTTATCTCATATTTATTTGCTCTGGCTGTTATTAACATTAGGATCGAGAGAAGTTTGCCAGCGACCTACGCCAGCAACAGTATTTATGCTAATACGATGCCGCCAGCATTGCATACCATCACGATGCCACCAGCAGAGCATACAAATACAATGCCACTAACAGAGCATACTAATAAATTGCCGCCAGTATATCATGATAATGCAGTGCCACTAACAGAGCATACTAATAAAGTGCCGCCAGTATATCATGCTAATGCAGTGCCACTAACAGAGCATACTAATAAAGTGCCGACAGTATATCATGCTAATGCAGTGCCACTAACAGAGCATACTAATAAAGTGCCGCCAGTATATCATGCTAATGCAGTGCCACTAACAGAGCATACTAATAAAGTGCCGACAGTATATCATGCTAATGCAGTGCCACTAACAGAGCATACTAATAAAGTGCCGCCAG
>SDVV010041878.1:0-10392 GCA_016164225.1 Gammarus roeselii | reverse complement strand
ATCATCTCTATCGGCTGCACACCGCGGTCACGCCCTCTACTATTTCTTATGTTTTCTATGGCCGAGCGTAGTAAATACTTCTATCATCTCTATCGGCTGCACACCGCGGTCACGCCCTCTACTATTTCTTATGTTTTCTATGGCCGAGCGTAGTAAATACTTCTATCATCTCTATCGGCTGCACACCGCGGTCACGCCCTCTACTATTTCTTATGTTTTCTATGGCCGAGCGTAGTAAATACTTCTATCATCTCTATCGGCTGCACACCGCGGTCACGCCCTCTACTATTTCTTATGTTTTCTATGGCCGAGCGCAACTACAAGGAAAAATTACGATACCAATAAGATTAATTAACAAGAACGATCACCTGACAGGAACGTTACCTGTACGGGAACAGGCACCGTGGAGAACAACAAGCGCTACAGAACAGGCCTGAAAGACCCACTATCGCGCGAGTAAACCTAGCGGGTAAACAACTCTGTCAACATGAGTATGACACACACGGTTCACCCACCTCCCAGGTTTACACACAGTCCACGTAGGTTTACCCAAAGCGATGGGATACCTGGAGTAGAAAACCCCAGGAAAACTGTTTTGTTTACTTACCTTTATCCAGAATGGATTACCCGTCACACCTACTTAGCTGTATCTTAGATGTCAACAATATTGTAAATACACCAATCATGACATCATAATAAATATGCATCTAATTTTTACTTTGATACCGGCATGAACGTTTTTATATGAAAGTCACTATAATAATATGGATTAGCTAAACTATTGGAAACGAACCTTCCCATTTCATCCCCAAATGAATGAGAAAAAAATCGATGGATTTGATATGTTAATTGTCATGTACCCATACATGGACAATGTCAATGCGTAACGAAGGAGATTTCCGGCAAGTAGACGGTCTTCAATAACACCCCTATTACATTAGACATGCGCAGGCCAGAAGGTTAGGTAGTATAGTCCGACAATGTAATTTATAATAAGAGAACCTATGAGCAGCAAACAAGATGATCTGAAGCGAACGGAAATCATTTGGGCGCATACCGCAATTAAAAGGACGCCCGGTACAGGGACAACAACATCATGAGCAGCGCTTGTGGCGGAAGTGAAATGTATGAAGCAGCAAGGGGTAGTATAAGAGAGTCTGTGTGGACTCGACCCCGATACCGACTGGTTGCTTGCCTGTTTTCGCTTCCCTTACACCTAACTTAAACTCCCATTTTCTCGACTTGTATAAATTGTATAGTGGCAAATAAATCATATATACAACCCAATTCAATTGTTTGTCCAGAAGTCCTCAGCCTACGATATCTTAAGATATAACAACTGGCGTCGAGGTGAAGAATTCAGTGTAATTTATTAGGGAAAAATCATAAAGTGTTAACAATGGAAATGTCTCACGACAACGCTCATAAAATGTTCTACCCTGCTACGGAAGGCATCGAAGACTTCTTGGCCGTTTTGAATTCCAAAATTACCGAGCTCTGACAGCAGCAAAGGACGATGAGCGAGAAAAGACGTCATTGCTGGGATCATGCTTAGCAAAAAGCGTGATCACACAAATTCAACAAAAAAAGTAAAGCCGAAGAGCATATAAGTGGCTACTACATACGACGAGTTTGTGGTAACTCTAACAAAAATATACACGACGCATAAATCCACAATCGGAGCGTCGGTACAGTTCATAAGGAGGAAGAACGGGACGGCGAGACGATCGAGAGTTACGCTCGATCCCTAAACGAGTTGGGGAGCAAGTGCGAATACAACGACTGCTGCCGAAGTAGACTCCTTCGAGATCAATTTATAGTTGGATTGCAATCCAGCAGGTTCATCACAGCATTGATCACGGAAGGCTAATAGAAGAGCTTCGACGACACCGTGACAAGAGCAAAGACACTCGAACAAATATCGGTGGACGTGGAAGACCTCGTCCGGGTCCGCTCAATGGAAAGAGTTTACCAGAATAAGCCCCAGCATTCACCAAGGTCGGACCGCCACTCAAACTCACCTAGACATGACCGGCATTCAAAAGGTTTCAAGAAAATCTACGGGAACGACAAGCTGACGACGCATGTGAACAAAAATTACGTCTGAATAAGGTCAAATTAAAGTGTAACAAGTGTGGAAAAGTGGGGCATGTCGCAAAAGCATGCAGATCTAAAGCCTACAACACCACACGAAATAGAGCAAATCACCTCGCCGAAGCGGACTATTGCCCACCACCCGAAGAAAGAAACTCGAGTGATTACTTTACCGTTAAGAAGATCCGGAACAGACCCTCAACCAGATTCACAAGGAGCCATAACCGACGGAGGTGAAGAATCGCTTCAACGGACTCTCCTAAGCTGAGGACGAGTGGCCCCGGATGGAGGACCACAAGCGGCTACGCCAAACAAAAAAGAACGGTGACCTACGTGGAGGCATAGTCAGTACAAAGAAGCCGTCGATTAGCATTGGTAACGTGGCCATGAAAAAAGGCAAGAAAGATAACAGTAGGCAGAACAATTTTTTTAGGAGTGCCTACACAGGGGATGCCAAGTGGAAAATAGGAAGATCCCTATTTTATGTCCAGTGGAGATTCAGCGGTCAAGCAGTGAAACTAGAACTTGACACGGGATCATCGATGAGCATTATCACAGAAGATATGATCCGTGACATCAAAAGGGCTAGGGTATGCAATACGCACCAGAAAGCGATTGATTACGGCAACAATGCCATTACGTTCACTGGGCAAACGACGCTCGCGGTAAATGTAAAAAATACGGGCAAATTGCATAATTTTCTTGTTGTATAAGTCAACATCTCCATTGTTCGATCGTGATTTATGTGAGAAGTTCGGATTATCTGTGAATATGACCAAACAACTGTCGTCTGTTGAAACGATTACTAGATACAATCTATTCATCAAGTACAATGAGTTTCTGTCTCCTAACTACAGGAGCAACGTTAAACACAAGGTTATTATGAAGGTTGATAGTGACTGTCAGTCCACTTTCTATAGACCACGAAACGTTCCATTTCGATACAGATGTCTTGTAAAGGAGGAGCTAACGAATTTGGAAAACGCTGGAATAATTGAAAGACCGGATCACTCTGATTGGGCTTGCCCAGTGGTTGCAGTTTTAAAACCCACTGGTAAAATACGAATGTGCGGCAACTATGCTTTACCTATCAATAAATTCACAAGAACGATTACGTACCCAATGCCCACTCTTAACTACGTGCTAGGGAACAATGGAGATGCTAAAGTATTTTCACGTATTGATTTACAAAACGCGTACTTACAACTTCCGTTAGACGCGGAATCCAAGAAATACACAGTCATTAATACGTCAGAAGGACTGGTCCAGTATAATTACTTATCGTTTGGCATATCTTCAGCCAGTGCAATGTTCCAGTGTTTCATTTCGCAAGTTCTGCCCTGCGTACACAATACACTATGTTATATGGATGATGTATTAGTACTTACTAAAACGCAGGAAGAACATTATAGAGGTATTAGACAAGGTATTCACAGCCTCACAGGGCGCAGGTGTCAAAATAAATAACAGCAAATCCTGTTATTTCACGAAAAATGTTGAGTTCTTAAGTCATATGTTGTCAAACGAGGGAACACGACCCAACCTTCTGAAAATTCAGGTAATTTTAGAGGCCCCTTGCCCATCAAATGTTAAAGAAGTACAGAGTTTTGTGGGATTGTGCACTTATTAAAACGGATTCATTCCGAATTTCAGCAGTGCATTCACACCAATGTACGCTCTACTGAAAAAAAACTAAATTCGTGCGGGAGAAATGTCATCAGTCATGTTTTGAGACCATTAAAAATCTTTTTAGAGGTACTAAAGTACTAAAATTGTTCAACCCAAATCTCGCAACAGCAATTGAGATCGATGCTAGCAACTACGGTATAGCTGCAGTTTTATTGCAAAAACACAACGAGGCTTTCATGCCTATTCAATTTGTCTCAAAGACATTAACTACTGCCCAAAAAAATTACGCTACTATTGACAAAGAGGCATTAGCAGTCATGTTTGGAGTAGAGAAAGTCCGTTAATACTTTTTGGGAGGCATATTTCAAATCCGCACTGACCATAAATCATTATTAAAACTAATGGGGCGTGAAAACGCTACGCCCGTAAATTGCAGTGCAAGACTATAAAGATGGAACTTGAGATTGAGTCAATATAATTACACAATCGTGCATATTCTTGGCGAATCAAATTGCATTAGCGATTGTCTTTCACGTCTGCCATTAGCAGAGTCAAAAGTTGACTCGGAGCCCAGTCACTAATAGATGGCATATGATAGTGATAGAGAGGACACAGTGATGGATAGGACATAGTGAAGTGATAAAATGGACACAGTGATAGAGAGGACACAGTGATGGAGAAGACACAGTGATGAAGAGGACACAGTGATGAAAAAGACACAGTGATGAAGAGGACACTGTGATAGAGAGGACACAGCGATGAAGAGGACGCAGTGATGGAGAGGACAAAGTGATAGAGAAAACACAGTGATGAAGAGCACACAGTGATGAAAAAGACACAGTGATGAAGAGGACACTGTGATAGAGAGGACACAGCGATGAAGAGGACGCAGTGATGGAGAGGACAAAGTGATAGAGAAAACACAGTGATGAAGAGGACACAGTGATGGAGAGGACACAGGGATGGAGAAGGCACAGTGATGAAGAGGACTCAGTGATGAAGAGGACACAGTAATGGAGAGGACACTGTAATGGAGGGAACACACTGATGAAGAGGACATGGAGAGGACACAGTGATGGAGATGACACAGAGATGAAGAGGACACAGTGATGAAGAGGACGTAGTGATGGAGAGGAGACTGTGATAAAGAGGGCACTGGGATGAAGAGGTCACAGTGATGGAGAGGACACTGTGATAGAGAGGACACAGTGATGAAGATGACATTGTGATATAGAGGACCCAGGGATGAAGAGGACACTAGGATGAAGAAGACACAATAATGGAGAGGATACAGTGAAGAAGAGAACACAGGGATGGAGAGGACACAAAAACGAAGAGGATACAATGAGGACGAGGACACAATGATGAAGAGGGTAGTAATGCAGGAGACACAGTGATGAAGAAGACACAGTGATGAAGAGTAAACAGTGATGAAGATGATACAGTGATGAAGAAGACACAGTGATGACGAGGACACTGTGATGAAAGGATACAGCGATAAAGAGAACACTGTGATAAAGAAGACACAGTGATGAAGAGGACACAGCGACGAAGAGAACGCAGTGATGAAAACGACACAGTAATGAAGAGGACAAAGTGATGAAGAGCATACAGTGATGAAGAGGACATAATGATGAAGAGGGCGCAGTGATGAAGAGGGCACAGTGATAAAGAGGACCCAGGAATGAAGAGGGCACAGTGATGAAGAGGACACAGTGATGGAGAGGACACAGTGATGAAAAAAACACAGTCATTCAAAGGACACATAAATGAAGAGGACATTGTGAGGTGGAGATCACAGTAACGAAGAATAGACAGTGATGAAGAGGACACAGTGATGGAGAGAACACAGAGACGACGAGGATACAGTGACGAAGAGGACACAATGATGAAGAGGCCAGTGATGTGTTGGACACAGTGAGGAAGAGGACACAGTGATGGATGAAGAGGAAATGGTGATGAAGAGGATACAGTGATGAAGAGGACACAGTGATGACGAGGACACTGTGATAAAGGGACACAACGATGAAGAGAACACAGTGATGAAGAAGACACAGTTATGAAGAGGACACAGTGATGAAGAGGACACCTTGATGAAGAGGATACAGCAATGAAGAGGACAAAGAGATGAAGAGGACACTGATGAAGGGGCACAGCGATGAAGAGAATGCAGGGATGAAAAAGACACAGTAACGCAGTAACAAAGAGGACACAGTGATGAAGAGGATAAAGTAATGAAAAAGACACAATGATGAAGAGGACACAGCGATGAAGAGGATACATTAATGGAGAGGACTAAGTGATGAAGAGGACATAGATCAGTGTGCCATTGCCTTCAAAGATATCAACGTAAAGAGTATTGCTGCAAATAATACAGTGAAAAATCGCTGACTGGGTTGCAATATCTGACTTGGTTTACATGTACGTGAATACATTAGTGGAAGTTTTCAAGGTATGATCCTACGCCAACGACTCATGGTAATAACCTGGTAACGACGTCCGGCTGAACGGCCGATGGACAATATTCAAATCCTCTGCCATCCGTCGCAACAAAAAACTGTATTATTTCACCAGGTGTTAAAATCTTTTGATGTTAGGATTCCTTTTCCTGATGCACCATCTTTCACTCTAGCGGTTTTAAGCTCGTGACGGCAACACCGCATGGAGTCGTAATAATAGCTTCCTGTTGATTGCGACTTCATAGAAACTCACTGGCACAATTCCGGAACGTAACCTAGCAGTGAAGGTATAGGGCGTGTTCTGGTACATTTCTTACCTGTTATGACTGTGTTCAATTCGTTGATAATAAGAGTGCAGGATAAAGCCGCCGCAGTAATGCCTCTTTAATAGATCAAAAATGTTGCTAATATTGAAAGAAGCGACGGCAGTGTGAGGTCGCTGATCTGCTGTAGAAGATAGGCTTAGACGCGGCTCACTGACCATGGCGACAAAGACGCTTACGGGTGACTGTACAGCCGTGAGACTAAGACGCTTATGGGGGACTGTACAACCCGAAACAACAGAGACAATTACGGGTGACGGTGATGCTGAAAGGCAATACAACGCTTGTGGGCGACGGTGTCACTTGAAGATACGAGCTAATAGCGATCATGCTGACTGTACTTCCAAAAAACAGAAACACTTATTGACGACGGTGCCATTAAAAGCTACGAGCAAATGGTTACCATGCTGACTGTACTACCAAGAAATACAATATTTGTGGGTGACGGGGCCATTATAAGTTACGAGCCATTAACGACTAAGGCTAACTGTACTAACAAGAAAGAAAAGCACTAATGAGTGACCGTGTTACAATTAGTCAAGAGACATTGACGATTATGAGAGAGTGTACCTCCAGAAGCCACAAACCCCTTAGGTGACTGTACATCGATGAGACGAGAACGCTTATAGATGATTGTACTGCCCTACTACGCTTATAGATGATTGTACTGCCCTACTACGCTCATAGATGATTGTACTGCCCTACTACGCTTCTATAGATGATTGTACTGCCTTACTACCCTTATAGATGATTGTACTGCCCTACTACGCTTATAGATGATTGTACTGCCCTACCACGCTTATATAGATGATTGTACTGCCCTACTACGCTTATATAGATGATTGTACTGCCCCACTATGCTTATATAGATGATTGTACTGCCCTACTACCCTTATAGATGATTGTACTGCCCTACTACGCTTATAGATGATTGTACGGCCCTACCACGCTTATATAGATGATTGTACTGCCCTACTACGCTTATATAGATGATTGTACTGCCCTACCACGCTTATATAGATGATTGTATTGCCCTACTACGCTGATAGATGATTGTACTGCCCTACTACGCTCATAGATGATTGTACTGCCCTACTACGCTTATAGATGATTGTACTGCCCTACTACGCTCATAGATGATTGTACTGCCCTCCTACGCTTATAGATGATTGTACTGCCCTACTACGCTCATAGATGATTGTACTGCCCTACCACGCTTATATAGATGATTATACTGCCCTACTTTGCTTATAGATGATTGTACTGCCCTACTACGCTTAAAGATGATTGTACTGCCCTACCACGCTTATATAGATGATTGTACTGCCCTACTACGCTTATATAGATGATTGTACTGCCCTACTACGCTTAAATAGATGATTGTACTGCCCTACTACGCTTATATAGATGATTGTACTGCCCTACTACGCTTATAGATTATTGTACTGCCCTACCACGCTTATATAGATGATTGTACTGCCCTACTAAATAGTCGATAACAAAATAATTTTCACTATGGGCGACAGAGACGAGAATTGATGAAATTGCACGACATGAATACGACAAAAAAACTTTTATTGGTGGCTACACAGCATGGCAATCACGCCCAATCAACTACTCGACAACGCGTATCAACAGAGGATCGGATTCTCCACTTCAACAACAAAAGCACAGTGATGTCTCTACATTTTTATACATTCATAAAAAAATGCATAGCAAGGATTTAGTCAAATCAGCTTCGAAAATGCAAGTGCCAAAGGAAAATGGGCGATAGAAGGATTCTTTGAATAAATGGAAACATTCGTGGGGATTGAAAATGTAGTGAGTGTATCATGATCGTTCTTTTGAGAGACTGATTAACAGAGCTGTCAACCTATGTATACGTGACTCTAGTTAATGCTATTAATCGTTCATTAGACACTGACTAACAGAGCTGCTAATCTTTGTATACGTGACTCTAGTTAATGCTATTAATCGTTCATTAGACACTGACTAACAGAGCTGCTAATCTTTGTATACGTGACTCTAGTTAATGCTAATAATCGTTCAATTGAGAGACTTTTTAACAGAGCTGCTAAATTATCTAAACATGGCTGGTGCTAAACCAGAACTGCGGTTTATACAGGATTCATGTCACGTGTTCGTGTTTTAATAAAAATTAGATATTGTTGGAAAGTCATTCAAAAAAATTGTGAAGCTGCATGCATAGTGATCTGACGGGCTCTCAACGTAGTTCCTCGATCGCATGTTCAATTTAGCTACGAACAAAATAACTTACGTATGATATTCAGGTTTGGCAGGATTTTAGACTGTAAACTACGATTGTTTAAAATATAAGCGCATCAAAAAGGGTACTGGGTTGATGAGGCCCTCTTCACTTCTGATTGAAATAAGTGTCTAAGAAGTCCCATTGCTTACTTCATCTGCTGATGTTGGGGAAAACGCTTTTAATTACAAAGTAATAAGTAAATATTTCAAAGGTTTCCTTTCAGCTATACATCAACCCATTGAAAGATAAGGAAATAACGTGATGCACGGTAGCAAAACAAAATTCGTTCATGAATAAAGATTTAGTGAAATCTTCAGTGGTCTATTTTCGGTCAATATTTGAACTCATTGGAAATTTAATTGATATTATCCATTAAAAGGGATTGGCCAGACATAATACTGTAAGCAAGCTTCATATACAGTAAAAATCCACGTGGGAAAAGTCTAGCTTGTTTTTTTCTGTTATAGACTAACCATAAACGAATTTCCTTTCGCTACTGAACGTTGCTTGGAATTGTTGATGTCGAATGAAAGCAATCGCTTTATTTAGAAGAAAATAATGCTAATTGTAAAAGTTGTTTATCGCAAGCACAATAAGCGGATCTATTTTCACCGTCACCGGTATTTAAAAAACGTGCAAAGGCTCGTACTATTTATATGTATGTTTATTTATCGGAGGACCAGAGAGAATATCTCTTTCAAAACACGGCATTCATCAGAATCCTTCTTTGAACTCTTTTATCTCGAGTCCTACCGAAGGATCCCTCTCCCTTTCCCACAGATTTTCCAATATGAACTGCATCAATATACTCCATTCTTTTAACCTCAGCGATACCCAACAAATACCTTATTACAAACACCTCGGCGACAGTCCTTTGAACAGCTCCCCTCTTTCCATTCAAACACTTGTTACATGTAGACACACAATCCGTTTCTTCCGCATCATAAACCCAAGAGCGCAGCGGCTGTGTTCCAATCAGGGAAGGGAGTGAAGACCCCAATGCAATTGTTGTCTGGATCCTAATGAGACGTGGTATTCCTTTCACTCGCGAGATCTGGAGTTGGTAAAACATCGTGTCTCCTCAGCCGAAAGTTTGCTCCGGGGCTTGGTCTGCAACTGGGCTCCTGAGGCTCGAGTCACGAGGGTTCCTTTACACCAGAC
Source organism: Gammarus roeselii (assembly GCA_016164225.1). NCBI lineage: Eukaryota > Metazoa > Arthropoda > Malacostraca > Amphipoda > Gammaridae > Gammarus > Gammarus roeselii. The sequence goes on along the minus strand of SDVV010041878.1, from coordinate 457 downwards.
CTTTACTAAGGAATCGGAACTGGCCAATTTATGTAATCAAGTTACTTCTATAGTTCCTATGTCAAATATCCTCAGGGTTGATTTGGACAAAATACTTTGGAGGTGTTTTGAGTAATAGTATTTCCCCTCGATTTGACCAAGTTATCTGAGACTGTTTCATGTCGATGCCGGGCCTCCGCCTCCGCCGTGACTGCTTTCTCCAACTTCCTTCTGGGCCCTTCTTATTTTGCTCCTCTGTGCAGATCAGGAGATCTTTCTAGTAGATGCAAGGAGATGAGATTCTCCAATCCTGCTACTCTCGAAGACAAAACCCGTCTGAAGAGGGCCAGAGAAGTTGTACCATGCAGCTCATTTCATCCCGGCGCTGGCTCAAACTTCTCCTCACTTGATGTTTTAAAACACGTCTGAAGAGGGCCAGAGAAGTTGTACCATGCAGCTCATTTCATCCCGGCGCTGG
>SDVV010041877.1:0-10392 GCA_016164225.1 Gammarus roeselii | reverse complement strand
TATCATGCGGTGATCGCCCATGCGATCGCTCTCGGCCGTCACCGGGATGCAAAATGTCTACTTGGTGGAATATCTGACCTTGGATTTCTAAATTTACGGTTCTCGGAGAGGCATTTGAGCCACGTTGGTCTTAGGAGCTGAACGAACTGAGATGCTAAACACAATCATCAACAGTCATGTGAGTTCGAATTTCTTCAGAGTACGAAGAAAAGGCCAGTTGCGTCATTTCGCTGTCGTGACAGCAATTCACGACACGCAAGGAGATCGCAACGCAGAGCAGTGTCAACAGTCTATATCCATCAATCCTGCGGGAAAGGACTTCGTGCCGTGAAGGCAGCTTCAAGTACAGTTCAACATTCGCTGTTGTCGTTTCAATGCCAGAAATATATTTTGCTGCGATTTGCGCTGCCGATAGCTGTTCACGCTGCTGCTGGTGCCATTTGGTATGATCTCAGAGGAGTTAAGCCTTCTGCTGCTCTGTTTCCTGTTCCCTCTATTGCTGGTGCTGATTAGCGTGGTCTCTGAGGTGTTGAGCCTCCTGCTGCTCTGTTTTCTGTTCCGTCTGTTGCTGGTGCTGGTTAGCGGGATCTCTGCAGCGTGCGCCCTGTGATACTCGGTTTCCTGTTCTCCCTATTGCTGGTGGTGGTTAGCGTGACCTCGAGGCATTAGTAGCTATAATAGGCGCAAAACGTGTTTTCTCGAGTCACTTTTGGTGTGGTAGGGGCGAGATTCAACCGCGCAAAACGTGCGATCTAGAGTCAGCGGGCGGAAAGCGGGCGACGTGAAGGCGTGCGACGTGGAGGGAACGGAGGTGACTCATTCGTATGAACGGACGGCCAGCTTATATATGTTAATAGTTAGTTGTTAGAAAATAAATTTTTATCTACATATAGGTATTTGCATTTCAATGCTGGGCATACTGTATTACAATTTCGTTGCATGTCATGTTGCATATATGCATTTTCAATGCTGCTCCTCTGAATGTTTAGGATATTGATAACATAAGTTTATAAGATATTTTTTTATAATAAATCTAACAGTTACAAAATAATTTGTATGCAGTATGAAAGGTTGTGACACCACACAGTTCCCGCTTGCAAAAATGTTGATTTCCGGACACGTTCATGATGAATTTTTCCCCCTTGGTACCATTTTTCGTCGTTCGCTGTTGGAGAACCGCTCGATAACCTTTTTGACGGGTATATTTTGACATAGATAATACGCAAAGTAGTTGCAGTAAACTCCGCAAACCAATGATTGATCACTTCGGATCGGTTTCTGTTGTACAAGCTAAGGTATGCAAGTGTGAGTGTATGAGATTGTGAGCTGCGCCTTGCCGTCGGCCTCCCCATGCTGGGGGATTTTGGCCTAGTGTCTGTATCTGTATCTGTAAGTTGTATGTTGCATGAGTATTATAATACGATGCTATATTTCCTCCGTATATTTTTGGGTGAAACACACGAAATAAAACAAATAATGGACTGTTGGGTATAAATTATCTTAACTGGATGTAATGATCCAAAATATTGGTATGTTTTACTTCTCGATATTGGATTTGGGTTCGGTTCAGAGACAACTTATTTAATGTATAGTCTGTTCACATAACAAAACTTGTAAAAATACCTAAACCGATCTCAATGAAGAAGTATCCATTGTTTCGATGAGAATGGTGTTTCGGTCGAATGTCAGTTCCATTGCGGTGTGTTTTACTTACTCTGGCAGTAACTCCTTCTATCGTTTTCTTTGTTATCGGACATAGAGAAAGCCATAAAAAAATAGGTGACTGAATCATTCCTTCAACAGTATTTTCAAGATGTAAATTATTTGCTAGTGTGGATTGGATTTTTTAAATCAATGTAATCATTTCTATGTTTAAATTTTCAAGAATAGTTAACATTCAGATGTACAGTCTCCAAGCGTAACTCAATTATTAGGTAGGATAGTTAAAACTCGTTGAATTTGTAGTGTTTTTGAAATGTTTAATAGTTATCTTACAGTTATATAATTTGTAGGTTATTTTAGGTTTTCATCGTCCAAGTAGCACACTATTTCAGGCATAATTGGTCGGTTATGGCATCGTTCTTCTTATTTTAGCATATCTTGATCGTTTTAGTATGTGTCTTTGAGTTTTGTATGTTCTCTGTACAGTTTCCATCTTCAATTCAATTTTTTAGTTATTCATACAATATCGGAATATTAGGATACATTACGTTTGTATTTACAATGTTGAATATTATTTCAGGCATAATTTAGTTAAATGTTGTTTATTTTCTAGTGTTTATACATCTTTTTACATCCTGATACAATGTTTGACGTGAATATTGTAGATAGAAAAGATTCAATGTGTTTAAAACTCGGTCTTGTTGTTAGCTTATTGTATGTTCATTGTAAGACCATACTTCAATGTTTAGAAGTTAGAGGAGTCCCTTAGCCCATAGCTTGTTGTGTTCAATATGATGGGTATCCTTAGTTTATTACAATTTCTTAATGCGAATTAGAGCAGAGTAGAGAATTACGTAGTGATTTTATTATTGATGGATGTTCAAGAGGTGTAAGTCCGTAGTGCATCTTTGTGGAATTTCGTCATTAAATCCTAGCAAGTGTATGGTGTAACGTTTTATAAGACGATTTACTGATGGAGAGGTCCTGGTGTGGAGGTGGTTTACACTCTTTGGTTGTCATTTAGAGTTCGTCCATGTTCAACGTGAATTTTGTTAGTTCTTGTGGACGTCAATCCTAAGTTTCATGAGTTTGTTAGAGAGGTTATGCGACGAGAGGATGCTCATCGTTGTAGCAATTTACTTAGGTCGTCAGTGAAGAAGCCATGTTTTTTTATGACCACAATCTTTGAGACTCATGTCAGGCCCATTCTTAACATGTGTAATTGTGGATAGATTCTTGGTTATGTCCAGAATGTGACTTTGCTCGACGTTGTTCAGAAATGATGGACTAAACAGATGCATGGTACGTCTGAGGTACTATATCATGACCATGTGTTGCCTCTAAATATGTTATATATCACTGGAACTTTTTGAGAAGCGACCTAGTAAAACATTGTAGAGTTCGTTAGAAGAGTATATAGCGGCGAGACCGCCTACTGAAGGAATTAGATAGGCCATAATTATTGCGGCGAGACGGCCTACTGAAGGAATAAGATAGGCCATAATTATAGCGGCAAGGCGGCCTACTGAAGGAATATGATAGGCCATAATTATAGCGGCGAGACGGCCTACTGAAGGAATAAGATAGGCAATAATTAGGGGGTACAAAACAGCCTACTGAAGGAATAAGATAGGCCATAATTATAGCGGCGAGACGGCCTACTGAAGGAATATGATATAGGATGACTAGATCTTTGAACCTATTATCGAATGTAATTGTTATGAAGTATGTTATTTGTTAATGTGTCTGACTCAGGCGCTGTATTTCTCGGACATTGTAGTTATATGTTGAGACAAATTGATCTAGTGGTCAAGTTAGTTACTGATGGTACATAGAGATACCAAGAACGCAAGTTTTGAGAGACCACCCGGGAAGTTGAGAGTGGGTGGTCCGAATGATCTTTTTCTGTCAAATGTCACACAAAGATTTTATGTCGAGAATAGTTTTCCATACGGGAAGTTTCAGTTTTCCTACGGTATCTGGTTGCTTTCATTTACGATTGCTTACGTACGGATTATATAGATGTACGTTATTAGGTCTTGTCAACGCTATATATGATTGTTTTGGAATATTTCGCACGGTAGGATGGCATGATATATATTACTATGTTGGTTATTGAATGACTCATTTGAATAGAAGGCATTGTTTATACACGATTTTTTATACTGCATGATTGATATTATTGATTAAATCCACTCGCTTTTTCCCATTTAATGTATATATTTTTCAGAGATTCGTCAGGATCCAATGTTAAGAAACGTTCTGGTCAATTGCTTATGGGATTTCTAGCCACATAGAGACAATTACTCAAGTAGGTCTCAATTTAGCTATAACAATTAGCGATTTTATCTCTGGATGTGCGGTCGTTACGAGTTTTTGAAGAAATTGACTATTTCGCATTTAATGTATATATTTTCATAAGTTTGTCAGGATCCAATGTTAAGAAACAAATAGTTGCAGATACGTTCACATTTTTTCAGATGAATTTTTCTGTAGGTAATGAGACAAGTTTATTTATACATATATATTAATGAATTAAAATACACATTTAGGTGAACAAGTTTAGGGGTTTGGCACAACATTCACGCATGTTCAAAAACATATTACAGGTGGACAATCAATCGTGGTCAATTATATTTATTTATTTGATTTACATAGAATCATTTACATCGTTTTTATGGGTTTCGTTAGAGGTCTTTCCAATGCACATTTTTTCAAATCCCTATTTAGGTGGACAATGAGCCAACTTTATTATTATAATTTATATATTTTATATACATAAGAGCATACAAGGATTATTTACATTTTTATGAACATTTACAGGTTGTAACTTGTTGAGGTTCACGTACTTTCATCATTAAGTCGAGTCCATTCACCAAAGACGGTCTCACCCTGCTTGCGTCTCTTCCATGTTAAATCCATTTCTTCATCGATTTCATTAGCCAAGACAGATCGCTTCCTCTTTTTAGTGACGGTAGGTTTATTTTCAATGGATTTTTTGGGAATGTCCAGATGCCCGTAGGCAAGAGTTGTGCATGCGTCGAGATAGTAGCGCTTATTCTCAAATTCACTGAAACAGTTTTTGATAGTGCGTACAGTTTGAAGCTGGCATGCATGCGCACGAATGTTGTGTATGGTCTCAAAGTGTGTGTAGGTTTTCTGGTTATGAATGTCCCTGTATTGTTTATGTTTGATTTTGGCTTGTGTCTGGTAATTGACACCTTTAGCAGCCAATTGTGTTGCGTCGGACTCAAGCAACGTGCTGTAACACTTTGGTTGTAAGCAGATGATTTAACTCGGGTAGTCATCACCTGTTTCGCTTTTCAGTAGTCCTAGCTATCTTTTCTTGGATTCATCGAACAAGGGATGATTTTTGGGATAGTTGGAGAAGTCCATGTATTCATCCAGGGGAGCTTGGCGCATTTTCGCTTCAATGTCGGCCACGCCTTTGAACTGGATCAGCAACAAGTCAGTGTCCGAGTAGATGAGCACTCCGTTGTACTTACCCCAGCAGTATATCCTTCCATCGTTTTCTTTGTTATCGGACATAGAGAAATCTGTATAATAAATAGGTGACTGTTTTAATCCTTCAATAGTAGTTTCAGGATTTAAATTTCTGCACGATAATCATAGGAATGTATGTTTAAGAGGTGTAAGTCCATGCTACATCTTTATGGAATTTTCGTTATTGATCCCTAGCAAATGGCTATTCAAGCGTTTAGACGACGATTTACTGGATGGAGAGGCTCTAGAGCATTTACGGTTTGGCCACCCTTCACCTGACGAGATATATATCTACGATAGCTCAGGTAGCTGTGTACAACTTCAATTAGCTCAATATCTATCAAATTTTCAATGTAAGGCAAGAGGCGTTCTAGTCCATTCCAATGGTAATCATTCGAGTTAAATTTAGGATATTGCAAACAAATATTTATTAGATATATTATTTTATTGATAATAGATTTTGAAACATTTATATATACATATATATACATGGCATATCATTTATACAAATCATAACTTTTTTCACACCGAAAATTTGACGTGAGCATCTTGGCGTAACATAAGATATGACTTCGACCTCGCTCTCTTGTGTTATCTTGATCCTTGGTACCAGTGCCACTCTGTGGCTTCTTTATCTATGATGTATATTTATTCCTCACCTGAAGCTGTCGACTCGTCATATCGGTGTAGGATTTATCATCTTGGTGTGTTTTTTTCTCTGATCTATTAATGTCCTAGACTAACGCCCTTAGTACACATTTTAGATAAACGGTGACCTTTGGGAGAAGTGTATGCTACACTTGCAATCCTATCCTTGTAACCAAAACTTTGTATCTAGTCTTCTGCGAGCTTCTATGGACGCTAATTTTTTAATTACTGTTACATGTTTATGACATCGAATCGTTTCAGGATTCTTCTTGCTATTGCCCCCACGTTACCATTCATTATATTACCGCAGATTTCCGAAATATACATAATTCTCTTAGCACTCAAACGTTTGAGACATGATTCTTTCTCTCTCTCTCTCTCCTCATGCTTCATTATCAATAATTTTGAAACAAAGTCATATATACATTTGATTTTATTATGCAATTTTTACACTTCTTATATTCGACAACCTTTCATTACCCCACTTGATAATTCGGTTTCCTTCAACGTTCGAGATTTTTAATGCATTTTATCACAGTTTGATACCGCCATATGCCGGCATATGCCGGTATAATGTAGCTGTATTCACGGTTTGATCCCACCATACGCCGGCATATGTCGGCATATGTCGGCATATGCTGGTATAATGTAGGCATATTCACGGTCGATGTCGGTATGATGTTGGCATTTAAACACACTTTTGCAAAAGGCTTACCATACACTGCCGGATGCATTAATACTTACCCAACCTAACCTAACCCATAGAACAACATCCCTTGCTGTTTATACAATATATTTTATGGGCATCAGCTTCATGGTATGTTATGTTAAAAGAATTATTCATCCTATCCTAACCTATCCTAACTCATGTACGGTATTCAGTCAATGTTTTATACGATGCATAATACATATCTCCACTTGACTCTACATTTTGATCTATGGTGAGCCTAATGTTTTGCATGATGTAACATGTAATCAAGATATAAAAGGTATCTGCACGCCGATAATGGAGTCATTGATACGTGAAGAACAAGCGGAGACGTGCGTATCGTCTCAGAATAAATAAAATGGATGTTCACATCTCAAAAATTTGTTAACGAGTGATGGATGAAAAAAATTCCGAAGATGATTTAGCTTGGTTCGAGCATATATTGACAAGTTATGGAGACATCAATTATCTACAAATGCGGAGAACAAGAATCACAGGAGCGGGAACTATTATCCATATATGGAAGGACAATGAAGAAAACAGGATTTGTGTGACTGATTTCGAAACATTTCAGTCGTATGTAACAGAGTTCAAAGAAAATAAGAAGGTATATCTTGAAATTGATATGTCCCAAGCAGAAAACTTCCACAAATGTAAGAAAGTTGGGTTAGTGGAAAATAAATTCTATCTAAGGAGTGAAGAAAATCTGAAGCGTATGATGGAGTTTCTTTCGGATTAAGATTAGAGGTACATTGAATTTGATAAGATTCGAATAATTAAAGTTCGCACAGAAGAAGAAGAAGAACATTTATGGAAATGCGGGGATCTACATTTTTGGAGATACGGGGATGGAGCAGGTTTCCGTATTCGTATCAAAGATATGAGAGGAGACTGTTACAAAGTGATGATGGGTACGGTTGTATGAAGGCGCCATGTTGATACAAGAATGCATAAACATTGATGAATCCAGCAAGATCTGTATATAATACTGATTAAAAAAAACAATAAAACTACGAAAAATCCTAAATTAAATTGCTTATATTATCCTAAAAACTCAGAGGATAAGCGATGAATTGCATACATTGTGTCAGACGGAGGTAACATCGAAATTGTTGAAGCCGGTAGGAGAATATATATCAAGGGGTGCAATGCTACCCATAAACCTATCTCGGGGTAAATGCTGTATACGTGTGACAGAATGGTGAGATATGAATCAGAGTTTGATGAGGAAAATACTCAGCCAATATTGGGATTATGTTGCTGAAGGATGGGTTATAGCTCAAGTCCTCGATTGTTCGAAAGTAATATGGTGATGGGGGTCTGTAAACTTTGCCAGAAAGAAATAAAATTGAATAAACATAAATCCATGAGTAACGTGTGAAGACATTTGAAACGCTGTCATCGTAAAGAGTATGAAAAAATTTTTGGAAAGAAAAAGGCAGGTCAACTGTGCAAGTCGTCAGAGGATGAAGTGTCAGGAGATATTGACGAAAAATGTGGTAGACCTAGTATGAGATGAAAAGTCCGTTTGTGTGATGATGGAGACAAATATGAACTACTTGAATCATTCAATCCCTCTAAGATTGAAAATCTGACTTCTCTGGTAACATATATGAGTCGAGATTGACCTTGAAGTAGAAATAATTAGGTGTAAGTTATCAAAGCTGCAAAGGATAGATCAAAAATGTAGAGTCAAGTGGAGATATTTGTTATGCATTGTATAAAACATCATCTGTGCAAAGCGTCAAAGGATGAAGTGTCAGGAGATATTGAAGATAAATGTGGTATACCTAGTTTGAAATGAAGTCGCCCGTTTGTATATTGATTGAAAGAAATATGAATTACTTGTATCATATAATCCATCTAAGATTGAAAATCTGACCACTCTGGTAACATATATGAGTCAAGATTGATTGCGAAGTAGAAATAATTAGGTGTAAGTTATCAAAGCTGCAAAGGAAAACAAATATCTCTGCAAGTGGAGATATTTTTTATGCATTGCATAAAACAACGACTGAATTTTGTACATATGTTAGGTTATGTTAGGTTTTTGATGATTTACTAGTTCAGAATTGGATGTGTGTATCAAACTGCAGAAGATTGATCAAAAATTTAGAGACCAGTGGAGACATGTGTTATGCACTGTATAAAACAATGACTGAATATCGTACATAAGTTATGGTAGTTTAGGATAGGATGATTACTTCTTTTAACATAACCTTGCATGAAGCTGATGCCCATTAAATAACACCAGCAAAGGATGTTGTTCTATAGGTTAGGTTAGGTGGGGTAGGTATTAATGCATCCGGCAGTGTATGGTAACCCTTTTGCAAAAATGTGTGTAAATGCCAACATTATACCGACATCTACCGTGAATATGCCTACATTATACCAGCATATGACGGCATATGCCGACATATGCCGGCATATGGCGGGATCAAACCGTGAATACAGCCACATTATACCAGCATATGCCGGCATATGCCGGCATATGACGGTATCAAACCGTGATAAAATGCATGAAAAATCTCGAACGTTGAAGGAAACTGAATTATCAAATGGGGTAATGAAAGGGTGTCAAGTATTAGAAGTGTAAAATTGCATAATAAAAATCAAATGTATATATGACTTTGTTTTGAAATTATTGGTAATGAAACATGAGGAGAGAGAATCATGTCTCCTAAGATGGAAAAAATCCGACCTCTCTGGTAACATATATGAGTCGAGATTGATTGCGAAGTAGAAAGAATTAGGTGTATGTTATCAAAACTGCAAAGGATAGATCAAATGTAGAGTCAAGTGGAGATATGAAATAGGCATCGTATAAAACATTGAGTGAATTCCGTACATAAGTTAGGATGGGTTGGGATAGGATGAATACTTCTTTCAACATAACATACCATGAAGCTGATGCACACAAAATATATTGTATCAACAGCAAAGGATGTTGTTCTATGGGTTAGGTTAAGTTGGGTAGGTATAAATGCATCCGGCAGTGTATGGTAACCCTTTTGCAAAAATGTGTGTAAATGCCAACATTATACCGACATCGACCGTGTATATGCCAACATTATACCAGCATATGCCGGCATATGCCGACATATGCCGGCATATGACGGGATCAAACCGTGAATACAGCTACATTATACCAGCATATGCCGGCATATGGCGGTATCAAACCGTGATAAAATGCATGAAAAATCTCGAACGTTGAAGGAAACTGAATTATCAAGTGGAGTAATGAAAGGATGTCAAGTATAAGAGGTGTAAAAATTGCATAATAAAATCAAATGTATATCTGACTTTGTTTCAAATTTATTGATAATGAAGCATAAGGGGAGAGAGAGAATAATGTCTCAAACGTTTGAGTGCTAGGAGAATCATGTATAGTTCGGAAATCTGCGGGAATATAATGAATGGTATCGTGGGCAATAGCAAAAAGAATCCTGAAACGATTCGATGTCATAAACATGTAACAGTAATTAAAAAATTAGCGCCCATAGAAGCTCGCTGAAGACTAAATACAAAGTTTTGGTTACAAGGATAGGATTGCAAGTGTTACATACACTTCTCCCAAAGGTCACCGTTTATCTAAAATGTGCACTAAGGGGGTTAGTCTAGAACAGCAATAGATCAGAGAAAAAAAACACAACAAGATGATAAATCCTACACCGATATGACGAGTCGACAGCTTCAGGTGAGGAATAAATATACATCATTGATAAAGAAGCCACAGAGTGGCACTGGTACCAAGGATCAAGATAACACAAGAGAGCGAGGTCGAAGTCATTACTTATGTTTCGCCAAGATGCTCACGTCGAATTTTCATTGTGAAAGGGTTATGATTCGTATAAATGATATCCCATGTA